>CATIWM010100296.1:0-37267 GCA_949671775.1 Mallotus repandus | reverse complement strand
TGGGCCTAAGTCTATTAAATTTTAAAAGAAAAAGAAATAAATGAGTGGGCTTAATTCTAATTAATTTTAATTAAATAAAATGATCTTAAGTCTACAAATTATGAAGAAGGCTTTATTAATGGGCTGAACTAAGTCTAAGTTAATTTTATTTAACTAAAAAATGGGCCTAAAATCTAAATTAACCTAATGGACCTAAATTAATTTTAAAGTTAATTAAACTTAAATTTAATTTTAAAGGCCTATTTTATTAGTGAGTTAGACCTACATGCGGGCTTGGGGCCCAAAACAAATAAAAATAAAAAACAAGCCCAAATAAAAATAATAAAAAATAATAGATCAAAAAAAAAAATTATTTGATTTTTCTAACCTTAATTTCAATTACATACAACCTAAAATTAATCTAAAGCCACCATTAATTTTAATTGAATTTACCAAATGAAACCCTAATTTACTAACCAATTAATTAAAATAAAAACACATGCCACACACATAATTTCACTATTCCCACTATTGGGGCTATTATAATGATCTACGAACAATAATAATTACCTACCCAAAAATAAATACGCAACTCAATTACCACTAAAACGCAAAAAATAAAATAAGCCTAAAAATACGTTATTTTAACAGGGATTAATCCATGGCATTCCATGGACCTTCATGAATTTAATCCGTTCAATCCCATCTCCATGGTATAGAATGTTTCCACCACCACAATTAAAGAAACAAAATAAAAAAAAAATAAAAAACTGATTAGAATTAACATAAAAAAACAAATAATAAAAAAATGAAAATAAATAAAGTAAAAGGAAAGCATCAAACGCAGAGATGCAATATTGATTAGCTCCTCAGAGGCTTTGTTTGATTCACCGTTTGAATAGATCTGCTATATTGATGTTCTTAGTCCCAGGCTTTGATTGCTTTTTTTTCAAAAGAACCGTAGAACCTCATATTTACGAAAGAAAGAAGATTTTTTTCTTTAAAGAAGAAGGGACTCCCAAAATTTTCCCAGAAAAAGAAAATCCTTTTTTTTCTTCCCTTTTCTCTTTTTTTCCCTTCTATCTTTTTTCCCCTTCTTTTTTCTCTCTTTTTTTTTCCTTCTGCGTCTCCTCCTTTTTATTTCCCGTCAGATTAACACCCACGCTATCCTTTCATCCCAAATGATAAAGAATTTATCTTTATTGTTTATCGTTAGGGATGATAAGATTTCAGTTTATTTACAGATAAAATTTTATTTATTTATTTATTTATTTTTTATTTTTTTGAAACTAATTTTTAACCAATCAAAATTTAAATAAATAATTTCAAAAATTAAAAAAATATCGGAGTCTGGTCGGAAGTGTAGAATTCCGACCGGAATTGTAGATTCCTGATCGGAATGGTAGATTCCCGATCGGAATTCTGGAATTCCGGTCAAAAATCGAATTTCCAGTCGAAAATATGGAATTCCGGTCGGAATTCTATTCGAAAATCCATTCTTCCATTTTTTTAACATTTAATTAGAAAAAGACCCCTGAAGAAAAAGAGACTTTTCAATTTAGCCCGTAAAAATGCAATCAAGCCTTGGGATTTGAAATTCAAATTCTAGAGACCTATTTGCAACAAATTTTCATCATCAGAGTCCTCTTTCGCATCCATACTCTAGTCATCCCAAAATTGGGTGCTTACAGTACCACTTCGCCTTCTGGTGTTAGGAGTATAATCCCAACTCCAGCTCTTAGTTGATTGACTACCTTGTCAAAGTACATACACCATCCCTGCACCTCGATGACTGTATTGAGGTCATCCGGGAAGTCCAGTTGAATTTCTTCCGAATTTGGGATCGGGTTGAGGGCTAAGAACTCAGTGACTGCTCTTCCTTTTATTGTCTTTTTGGTCAGATACTGCACATCGAATTCTGTCAGTAAAACGAGCCACTTGGTGAGTTTTCCTACTAGGGAGGGAGCTTTGTAGAGATGCTTCGTGGGATCCATTTTGGACAGCTTGAATCTTATAAGATTGAAAATAATGTCTGAGCTTCTTCATTGCCCATACCATTGCTAGTCATATTTGTTCGACCTGACTATACTTTTCCTTATAAGGTAGCATTTTCTTACTTAGGTAATAGACTACATATTCTGCTTTCTCTTGTCCCTCTTGGGCTAGCATTGCACCGATCGCATTTCCTTCAATGGCTAGGTACAAGGTTAAAGGCAACCCTGACTTGGGTGGTTTCAGAACCGGTGGGTTGGCTAAGTAGTTTTGATTTTGTCAAATGCTAACTAGCATTGCTCGTTCCATCTGACCAGTTGATCCTTTCTGAGTAGCTTAAAAATGGGCTCGTAAACTGCTGTTAACTTGGCGATGAATCTGGTTATAAACTATAGCTTCCCTAGAAACCCTCTAATCTCTTTCTCTGTTCTTAGTATTGGCATTTCTCGGATTGCTTTTGCTTTATCTGGATGCACTTCGATTCCTTTTTGATTGACAATGTATCCCAACATTTTGCCGGAAGTCACCCCGAATATGCACTTATTCGGATTGAGCCTAAGACTGTACTTTTCAACCCTTTTAAGGAATTTTTCGAGAGCAACTAGATGCCCTACTCTGGTTTTGGACTTAACCATCATGTCATCTATGTACACCTCCATTTCTTTGTATATCATGTCATGAAACATAGCTATTGCCATTCTCTGGTAAGTTGCGCTTGCATTTTTCAGGCCAAAAGGCATTACCCTGTTATAGTAAGTACCCCATTCTATTATGAAAGACGTCTTTGCTTTGTCGATGATAGCCATCAAAATTTGATTGTATCTGAAGAATCCATCCATGAAGGAATACATTGCACAAGTGGCAGCATTATCAATCAACACATCTATGTAAGACCAAGCGAAGTCATCTTTTGGGCATGCTTTGTTTAAATCCCTATGGTCAAAACAAGTTCTGACCCTTTCGTCTTTCTTTGGTATTGGCATGAAATTTGCTAACCATTCTAAATAATCTACCACCTCTAGGAACTTGGCTTTGATATGTTTCTTGATGTCTTCTTTTACCAATTGGGCCCACTATAGTCTGAGTCTTCTCAGCTTCTGCTTTACTGGTTTGCACCCTTCTTTGGTAGGAATGTAATGTTGAGCGATATCTTTGTCGATGCCGGGCATGTCTTCGTATGTCCAAGCAGATACTTTTGAATATTTTATTAATATTTTTTTTTCAATTTCTGTCCTCTCTTTAGGGGTAACATTTGTCGAAATATACAAAATATGTGGTTCATTTTCTGTGCTAATGTTAAATGGTTTAGTGCATATAGAATGAATGTCGAATATGCAAGGGTTTTGATTAATGCATTGCACACTACCATCAGAAAAAACATTAAACAAGTAAGCAAAATCTGATTTCATTACATTAACTTTAGAATTCATTACATCATCAGTTTCAAATAAAGGAAAAGTACATAGATCATCTCCAGTAGCGGTATCTTCAAACATAATGTCATCGATACTTGATTCGAGGATAGCAGCAACTTCAGTATAGTTGAGGGTCTAAGTCTTGGATTCTAATCTCAGGTTCTTCATTAGTTTATGAAAGAGCCCTAGAGAGGGTGAATAGGGCTAATGGAAGATTTTCAAAAATAAAAGAAATCAAACAAGAATTAAAGAGAATGTTGAGAAGGAAGAGTGAAGAACATAATGATTTAAGGAGTACAGATTCAACAACAATCCTATGTCTCCACCTAACTTATCCTCAAGTTAGAATTTTCAATCACCCACAATCTTATTCATATGATTGAGATTACACAAGAGTTTAAGGCTCACTTTTTCAACCTTACAAACAAGAGTTTCTAGGCTCACTTTTTCAACCTTACAAACAAGAGTTTCTAGGCTCACTTTTTCAACCTTACAAACAAGAGTTTCTAGGCTCACTTTTAAACCAAATCCTAAGTGTTTTAATGGCTAAACACTTAAACCAATTCCATTAGAAATATGACTCACTTTCCTTTTAATCTATACCAATAATTAGATGAAGATGAAGTCCTATTTCTATCGCACAACCAACTCTCATAAGAGTTAAACAAATAAAGAATATTAATGGAAAGAAAATTGGTGCTCAAAGAATGCTTAAGAGAGAATTTGACTATTTAAGTGTCTTAACCTTTAATTGATCTCTATGAGGTGTTTATATAGATAAACACTAAAAAATATGGCTGTTGGAGGTACCAAACATGTCTCCATCGTCTCTTATTTATTTTTGAATTAACTTGGACTTTTTGTAGGACAAATGATGCTAACGGTCGTGATATACCATGTCACAGTCATGAGGGTCAATTATATAGTTGTTAGAGCTTCAAATAGCCATTAGAGGCTGTCAAGACTACCCATCATGAGCTGTGTCATGACTGTGATAAGAGCCTGTGAGCGGCACTGTCCAAAATTGCTAAAATGGCTCAAAATGAGCATCTAAAGGGGACAACTCATGATTGGCACGTGAGATGCTCGTGATCAGGATGGAAGATGATCGAATCAGACTAAACTTTCTTCATAAAAGTTGTAGATATTTGTCTTATCTTTCCATATCAATTTTAATCATCTCAATTGGACCTCTTTAGCTCAAGATATTTCTGAAATACTAAGAGATACGCAACCTAAAATGAGAGCTATATATGCTGACTTCGACTCAAGATTTGCATACCCAAATGAGCTTGGATTTTCACAAGTAAGCTCAATTCAAAAAGCTTATAATGTTTAATTCAAATTTTAAGAGGATCACTTTCTCATTATAAAGTTCTAATGATGTCAAAAGCCTCCCTGAATCTCGAAGGTCGAATCTACACAAAAGCATACTTATCAATCCCGATTGTGACCATACTTAGGACCAATGTCTAGAGATGTTTTTCTTTGATGTTCTTACTCCATTTTGATTTCTAATAGAGTCCTAACTTATACACACTTAAAATAAATAATTAGCAACTTAAATTGATTGTCAAAGATCAAAATTAGGAGATTGATCAGGCAAATGGTAAACAATCTCCCCCTTTTTGTCTTTGACAAACAATTTAATAAAATAACAAATCATGTGTGTGTTTGTGTTAAAGAAATTTAATAAGAAAAGCATAATTCTATATATAATAGCTCCCCCTTTCAAATTAAACAAATGCAATAAGAGTAATCACTTTGCTCCCCCTTACTATATGCAATAAATAGAGAATTAGCATATGTAAGAATAAAAAAGAATATATTTCTTTATTTCTCCCCTTTATGGTCATGATAAGAAATATAAATTTTAAGAAGATTTAAATCAAGGACATTGATAATGCATCACAAAGATAGTACATGTAACCTTTTAAAGACCAAGAAATAAAACAATGAAAACATGTATGTGAAATATAGAAGTAAGCAAAACAAGGCTTAATAATTAAAACATCATAACATGATCATTGATATTAAAATAAAACATCACAAAATATTACATATAAGTACTACATAACAATATATGATCATGTAGCGCTTAATATATCACAAACAAAAACACATCTATTCTTCTTCCCCTTTGGCAAAGACAAAAGGAAAAAAAGAGAGATAAACTTTGAAAAGGAATAAAAGACTAAGAAATAAGACAATAAAAACAAGATAGACCAAAACTAAGAAAAAAATAAGGGTCTTGAGGTTCTTGGATTAATTGAAATAAAATTTCAATGATCATTTATTAAAGACATATATAAAAAATATTTAAAAGATATTCGTAATTTCAAACAAATAGTTTGAAATATATCATGCAAATGGGAAAATCAATGATTGGTATTATTTCTCCTCCTTTATCAAATAATACAATAAAATAATATTTGGAGAAGAAATTTTTTTTTGAAAAGAGTAATTTGATATTAAGGACACACTATCTTATCACTAATACAAACACATCTAAAAATAAATAAATTCTCCCCCTTTGTTAAGTATAAAAAGCTTAAAATAATTTTTATTCAAACTCATTTATTCATGAGACAAAAACTAACAGCCCCTAGCTCATAAACCGAAAATCAACTAAACATAAACTGACACAAAATAGTTTTAAACAAATACTAATAGCTTAAAGTTTTAGAAACAAAAAATATACTGATAATAAACCAAATGGATACTGACGAGCAAACAAAGAAAAAAGGACATAAAAATGTTAAGATCGAAATAAAAAACAATCAATGATCAAATTAAATTATATGCACAACATGATTTCACATGAAAAAGTGAAGTCCAAACATCAATTTTGCAATTAAACATACAATTAAGACAAATTAGAACCATCAATCATGCCAAGATCATGTTTAATAAAATTCAATCTCTCTTCATTGAGAGGTTTGGTGAAGATATTTACAAGTTGATTATTTGTATCAACAAATTCTAGTGAGATATCACCTTTTTTAGCATGATAATGCAAGAAATGATGTCTAAAGTCTATATGTTTAGTTCTAGAATGTTGAATAGGATTCTTGCTAAGGTTTATAGCACTTGTACTATCACATTTGATTGGAATGTGATCAAGTTTTATACCATAGTCCAATAATTGTTGTTTGTGCCACAAAACTTGTGAACAACATAAACTTACAACAACATATTCTGCTTATGTAGTGGACAAGGCAACTAAAACTTGTTTCTTACTAAACCAAGAAACTAAACATTATCCTAAAACTTAACAAGTTCCAAAAGTGCTTTTTCTATCTAGTAAACTACCGGCAAAGTCTGCATCTAAGTAACTAATTAAGTCAAAGGATGAACTCCTAGGATACCAAAGTCCTAAAGGTAAACTTTCACTTAAATACTCGAAAATTCTTTTAATTGCATTCAAGTGGGATTCCCTAAGAGTAGATTGAAATCTAGCACACAATCAAGTTGCAAACATTATATTGGTTCTACTAGTAGTTAAATAAAGAAGGGACCCGATCATACCTCTAGATTGTTTTTCATCAACCGACTTGCCATTCTCATCCTTGTTGAGTTTAGTAGTGGTGCTCAATGGAGTTTTTCTTGATTTAGTTCCATCCATTCCAAAATTCTTGAGAATGTCCCTTGTATATTTGGTTTGGTTGATAAAGATCCCATATTTGCATTGCTTGATTTGTAGTCACAGGAAGAACTTAAGTTCACCCATCATACTCATCTCAAATTCTCCTTGCATTAACTTAGAAAATTCCTCACACAAGCAATGGTTAGTAGCACTGAAAATAATATCATCAATATATATTTTAACAATTAACAAATCATGCTTGGATTTCTTAATGAAAAGAGTTGAGTCAACTTTCCTTTAGAAAACATTTCTCTAACAAGAAGTTGCTCAATCTTTTATACCAAGCTCTTGGAGCTTGTTTCAATCCATACAATGCTTTAGATAATTTAAATACATGATTTGGAAAATCAAAGTTTTCAAAACCTAGAGGTTGTTTAACATAAACCTCTTCTTCAACAAAACCATTAAAAAAAGCACTTTTAACATCCATTTGATAAAGTTTAAAGTCCATGAATGATGCAAATGCAAATAGCATTCTAATAGCTTCTAACCTTGCAACGGGGGCAAATGTTTCATAATAATCAATGCCTTCTTTTTAATAATAACCTTTAGCTACTAGTCTAGCTTTGTTTTTAATGATGACACCTTGTTCATCCATCTTATTTCTAAACACCCATTTGGTGCCTATAATAGGATGATGTTTCGGTATAGAAACCAAAGTCTAAACTTTGTTTCTCTCAAATTGATTGAACTTTTCTTGCATAGCAAGGACCCAAAATTCACAATTCAAAGCATCATCAACATTTTTAGGTTCAATTTGAGAAATGAAAGCTAAATTAACAATAGTTTTAAGTTGAGATCTAGTTGTTACCCCTTTTGTGATGTCACCAATAATGAGGTCTTGAGGATGTGCTTTCTTGAATTGCCAATCCTTTGGAAGATCATCCTTCAATGTAGGTTGAGTCCACTCCTCCCTTTCCTCTTTGCTTGGACCTTCAAGTTCCAAAGGCTTGCTAGCATTTTTTTCTTGAATATTCATATCCATAAACTCATCTACAATATTATCAACACTACACATATCCTTTCCAAGATCAAGTGTGTTAGATTCATTAAATACAACATGCATAGAGTCCTCAACTACTAGAGTTCTTTTATTAAAGACTCTATATGCTTTGCTAGAGGTAGAATAACTTAGGAAAATTCCTTCATCGGCTTTAGAGTCAAATTTCCCAAGATTATCCTTGGTATTTAATATAAAGCACTTGCATCCAAAAACTATAAGATATGAGATTTTGGGTTTTCTATTGTTCTATAGCTCATAAGAGGTTTTATTTAAAATTGGTTTTTTGAAAACTCTATTTGAAATGTAACAAGATATATTACCAGCTTCTGCCCAAAAATATAATGGCAAATTATACTCATGAAGCATTGTTCTAGCCATTTCTATAAGAGTATGATTTTTCCTTTCAACTACTCCATTTGGTTGAGGAGTTCTAGGAGATGAAAACGTATGTGAAATTCCATTTTCACTACAAAAGATTTTGAAAAATTCATTTTTAAATTCAATTCCATGATCACTTCTAATGGAAGAAATGCAAAAACCTTTTTCTTTTTGAACTCTTTTTGCAAAATTTTCAAAAGTTTTAAAAGCATCATTCTTATGAGCAAGAAAACACACCCAAGTAAATCTAGAGTAGTCATCAACCAATACATATGCATAGTGCATACCACCGAAGCTAACAACTCTAGTTGGTCCAAACAAATCCATATGTATAAGTTCAAGTGGTCTATAGGTGGATACAACATTTTTGAGCTTAAATGAAGACTTGGATTGTTTTCCCTTTTGACAAGTATCACAAGGTTTTATCCTTAGTGAATTCAAGCTTAGGTAATCCAATCACAAGTTCATACTTACAAAGATCATTTAATAACTCAAAATTTACATGTCATAACCTTCTATGCCATGTCCATATGTCATGGGAAATAGATATCAAGCATTTAATATCTTTGTTGTCAGTTTTATTCAAATAAATAATATAGACATTATCAACTCTTTCACCACTAAAAATTACTTTGTCTTCATCAAGACTACTAACAAAGCAATTCTTAGGATAGGAAGTGACTTTATTTCCCATGTCACATAATTGACTTATACTGAGCAAATTATGTTTAAGACCATCAACAAGCAATACATGATGTATAGATAAGGATTGAGGGTTACCAATTTCCCCAATGCCAATAATCTTTCCTTTTGCATTGTCTCCAAAAGTAACATGTCCTCCATCCTTAGCATTGAGCTTATTGAACTGCTCTTTGTCTCCAGTCATGTGTCTTGAACAACCACTATCAATATACCAATTGCTTTTTGCTCTTGTGGACTTCGAGCACACCTACATAATATAATTTAAACATCCTTTTGAACCTAAACCTTAATTAGTCTAGGTTTGTTAGTCTCAAAATAATCCAAAGTTAGCAATTGCAAATGTAGTTTTCTGTAGAAGTATACATTGCTAGAGTGACCTTTGGTCATGCAATAAAAACATTCAACATTTGCAAATTTATTTATTCTATGATGATATGGTCTATTGGTGCGTGAAATATGCCTTGTGTATTGAGGCAGAGAATGTTTTCTATAACTCTTTTAAGTCATAGTGTGAGACATACATTGACAATGATAATGTGTATTTTGATAGGTTTGTGCAACATATTTATTTTCATTGTGATGTGTAGTATGCCTATGATGATTATGTCTAGTGTACATATAAGTATGTTTAGGTTGTGATGCTCTAGTTTGAGCATTACCTGTTTGTGTCAATGGAGGTTGAGTCTTATGAGACTTTCCCTTGTAATTTGACACATGATCTCTTTTAGCTTCAAAAGATTGAGTCTCATTTTTAGAGGTAGAAGCTGTGGAGTCATGTGCTTTAGTAAAATTAATGTGTGATGATGATGAAGGAGTCATTCCACTTTCGTATCCAATTCCATGAGTATCTCCATGAAATTTTTGAGAGTCAATGGTACTATCTAAAGTTTCTTTTCCTCTCTTAAATTTTGAAACGGAATTTTTTAACTTTAAGACCTCCTTAGAAAGCTTTTGATTTTCATCATTTGCTTTCTTGAGTTGGTCTTCCAAGGAGTTTGATTTTTCTAAATCATTAACAAGTTTATCATTTGATTTAACAAGATTAGAAAATTCAATTTTTAAGTTTTCAAATGGCTTGGTTAAGCTAGTAAACTTATACTTGTAAAACTTTTTCCTAGAAAGTAAGCTAGTATATTTGTGAATAAGTTTACTTGCAATAGAGCTCTCATCATCATCATCATCATGATCATATTCACAATAATCAGCATAAGATGAGTTAGAAATTGATGGTACCTCATTTTCATCTTCAAGAGCCATGAAGCAATGGTTGGCCACTTCTTGTTGTTCCTCTTCCGTCTCGGATTTGAAGGAGTCATTCCAAGTTGCTTTGAAGGCCTTCCTCCTTTGTTTTGCTCTTTTGCTCTTGTGCTTGAGTTTGGGGCACTCACTTCGGATGTGACCCAGTTTCTTGCATTCATAGCAAATAACTTCTTTGGTTTTCTTCTTACCTTCTCCTTCATACTTCTTGTTAAAGTCTCTTGTTCTTGAGGTATGTTATTTTCTCAAGAACTTCTTGAAGTTTCTAGTGATAATTGTAATCTAACTATCTTCATCGCTCAAATCTTCAAGGTTTTCTTCTTCACTATCATTTTATGAAGCTTTGAGTGTAATGCTCTTCTTCTTTTCTTCTTTCTCTTATTGCTCTTCACGTCTTTGCTTTATTGTAAGCTCATGGGTGAGAAGCTTTCTAATAAGCACATCGGTGAAGAGAGTTAAGAGGTCTTAAGCTTCCACAATTGAAGTAACTTGAGATTCCCAATCCTTCTTCGGTAGGATTCTTAAAATCTTGTTGTTTGCTTCTTCCTTGGTGAAATGTTTGCCAAGTTTCTTGAGGGTGGTAACAAGAGCATTAAGGCGATTTGTCATTTCAGTGATTGATACTTGAGGCTTTATCTTGAAGAGTTTATACTCATACATATACAGTTGAACCTTCTTGCTTCTTACTTGAACATTTCCTTCATAATGGTTATCCAAGGTTACCCACATTTCCTTGGCCGAAGTGCAATATTGAAGCTTGCCCCCTTCTATTGACATGGAAGAGAGTAGAGTAATCATAGCCTTTTTGTTTTTGTGATTCGCTTCTTGTTGAATGGTGTTCCAATTATCTTTATCAATCTCAATTTCCACACCATTAATTATAGCTTTGGGTGGTTAACAACCTTTTTAGACAATGTCCTAAAGTTTTATAGAATCACAATCTAGATAGAGCTCCATTTTGAACTTCCAATGAGGATAATCACTTCCATCAAAGAAAGGTCTAAGAGAAGAGATGTTTTGAGTTTCACTCCCCATGATCTTGACTTCTAATAATTAAGTTCCTAGAATTCAAGCTCTGATACCAAATGAAAGAGCCCTAGAGGGGGGGGGGGGGGGGGTGAATAGGGCTAATGGAGGATTTTCAAAAATAAAAGAAATCAAACAATAATTAAAGAGAATATTGAGAAGGAAGAGTGAAGAACACGATGATTTAAGGAGTTCGGATTCAATAACAATCCTACGTCTCCACTTAACTTATCCCTAAGTTAGGATTTTCAATCACCCATAATCTTATTCACAAGATTAAG
This sequence comes from Mallotus repandus, assembly GCA_949671775.1. Lineage (NCBI taxonomy): Eukaryota > Viridiplantae > Streptophyta > Magnoliopsida > Malpighiales > Euphorbiaceae > Mallotus > Mallotus repandus. The sequence goes on along the minus strand of CATIWM010100296.1, from coordinate 25,588 downwards.
ATTACACAAGAGTTTAAGGCTTACTCTTTCAACCTTACAAATAAGAGTTTATATGCTCACTTTTAAACCAAATCCCAAGTGTTTTAATGGCTAAACACTTAAACCAATTCCATAAGAAATATACCTCACTTCCCTTCCAATCTATCCCAAGAATTAGATGAAGATGAAGTCCCATTTCTATCACACAACCAACTCTCACAAGAGTTAAACAAACAAAAAGTATTAATGGAAAGAAAATTGATGCTCAAAGAATGCTTAAGAGAGAATTTGAATATTCAAGTGTCTTAACCTTCAATTGAGCTCTAGGAGGTGTTCAGACAGATGAACACTAAAAAATATAGCTGTTGGAGGTATCAAACATGTCTCCAATGTCTCTTATTGATTTTTGAATTAACTTGGACTTTTTATAGGAAAAATGATGCTCACGGTCGTGATATACCATGTCACGGTCATGAGGGTCAATTATATAGTTATTGGCACTTCAAATAGTCATTAGAGGCTATCAATACTACCCATCATGAGTTGTGTCATTATCATGATCAGAGCCCGTGAGCGGCACTGTCCAAAATTGCTAAAACGGCTTAAAATGAGCATCTAAAGGGGATAGCTCATGACCGGCTCATGAGATGCTCATGATTAGGACTGAATAAAATCGAATCAAACTAAAATTTCTTCATAAAAGTTTTATATATTTTTCTTATCTTTCTATGTCACTTTAAAACACCAAAATTGGACCTCTGTAGCTTAAGATATTGCTGAAATACTAAGAGCTACGTAACCTAAAATGAAAGCTGCATATGTTGACTTTGACTCAAGATTTACATATCCAAATGAGCTCGGATTTTGACAAGTAAGCTCAATTAAGAAAGCTTGTGATGTTTAATTCAAATTTAAAGAAGATCACTTTCTCATTATAAAGCTCTAAGGATGTCAAAAGCCTCCCTAAATCTCAAAGGTCAAATCAGCACAAAAGCATACTTATCAATCCTAGTTGTGACCATACTTAGGACCAATGTCCAGAGATGTTTTTCTTTGATATTTTTACTCCATTTTAATTTCCAATAGATTCCTAACTTATACACACTTAAAAGAAATAATTAGCAACTTAAATTGATTGTCACATATCAAAATTAGGAGTTTATAGTCAACAGTTTATCAATTTCAGCTTCCGTAATTATTTTTGGCAATGGAAAGTGTTTTCCCTTAGCAGAGTTAATAACATCTTTGAAGATTTTAAACCCATGTTTCTCAACCCCTTCTTTTTCCCATTCTTCAGTCTGCCCTTGATAAGCTTTTGTTGAGCCTTCAGGAATAAAAGAGATGAACTTTTTAGCTTTGATATCCTTCTTAGGATCATACCCCAGGCCATGTCTGATTATTTGTCTGCAGAAGTTAGAAAATTCTATAACTCTAATACATCTTCTACCTAATCCAATTTCGGGCAAGTATTGTATTTTTTTCATCATCAAGGCAACTTTTAGGTCGACCCAATCTTTATGAATCACAGAGATCTGGAAGCCTGGTGGCACCATATTCAAGCAAGCTATGATGTTGTTGGTTTTAGCAGGGATAGTAATAACTTTACCATTAAGTGGGAATTTAATTTTCTGATGTACAATAGAAGGTATGCCCCCTAGCGAGTGGAACCAGGGTCTCCCTAATAATAAGGCAAAGGTTGGAGGTATGTCCAAGATGGTGAACTTTGTTACCGATTCGATATTTCCCATAGTGACTATTGCTTTGAAATTCCCAATCACTAGCTTCTTAGAGTCATCATAAGCCCGAATGATCACGTTAGATTCCTCTAGGTCTTCAACATTCATCTCAAATTTTTGCAACAGCCTTAAAGGGAAAACATTGATGGCAGACCCATCATCCATCATAACACATGAGATCTTCTTAGACTTGACTATTGCCTGTATAAATAAGGGATAGTTGTGGATCCTTCCTTCATGGGGCAAATCTTTATCTGAGAAGGTGATTGCATTAGAGGGAGCTTTCATAAAAGAAGCTATCATTTCACAAGGTGAGACGCTAGTGGCGATCTTTGCATCATTAAGTGCTCTAACCAGAGCATACCTGTGCGTTTTAGAGGCCATGAGCAAATCCCAGATATTGGCTTACGCCTGAGTTTTCTTAAGCTTCTTGAGAACTGTATTATCTTCTTCTTTAGTCAGAATTGTATCATTTGACATTTATTTCCCCTTGGAGATATCCTTTTCCTTCTTAGGAGGCTGGTAGACCCTTATACTATGAGTCACATGGTTAACTAAGGGTAGGAGATTTTTAATTATCTGCTTCTTGCTGCTCATCTGTGATGTTTCTTGACTAGTTGCCTTTGCATTGTTCCAAATGATAATCTCAGGGTTGTCATGTTTCTGAACATCTATACTTTCCTTAGTTTCTTTATTAGAATCATACCATATGTCAATTCCCATGACTCAAAAGCCTTGAGGCTAGATAATTTTAACCATACAGTCCTTTTCATCAAATTCCTCTCCCCATCTTGAGGGTATTATGTCCTTTGGAAGGATATGAGCTATTAGAGGTGCATTGTACTTGACCTTGTAATCAAATTTTCTAGATGGCTAGCCCAGTAAATCCCACACTTTGGGTCTGTTTTACTCAACTTTAAGGCTTTCATCTGTTTCATACGAATAAGAGCAGCTTATTACTTTACCATTCTTTGGCAAGGCTACATCCCTAGTTTTCCTTTGCGTCAATGAGTGAGGGGTGAATGCTCGAGGCATTGAAATGTATTCAAATATGGAGGGAACTTATTCATCTTCCTGTTCCTCTTAGGTTTCTTGGATGGCTTGATTAATCGTTCAGCAAAGGTTTTGGGTCAGCCATATGAGATTATGTTGATTATTGGTGGTGGTACGGTTTAATAATTTAGAAGAGGGTTGGTTTTAATATTGGGTCTTCTTTCTGGATCATCAATCTTTCCTGAGTCAATGAGGTCTTGTATTACATTTTTTAGGGTTTTGTAAGTGTCAATAGTATGGCCAGGCATTTGGTGGAAGTGGCAGAATAGGTTCTGATCAATTTGTGGTGGTAGGGGATTTGTGAATGGTTTTGGCTCTCTCAGTTATAAGACGTTCTTTTCCTGATGTATTTAGAAGACTTTAAACAGTGGGAGATTGAAGTTTGAGTACTTGCTAGGTGGCTTGTTGATGACATTAGCAAATGGTAAGCTGGAAGTATCTATTTGAACTTAGTTTACTTTGGCAGTTCGAGTAAAGGTGTTTTGGTTTTAGGCATTGGGTTGAGTGTTTCAGCGGGAGGTATTTCTTGGTTGTTGGGATTCTTCATCTTTAATTCTGATTCTAGCTTGATGAAGGACTCAAAAATTAGGATAATGGGCAAAGATCATTTGTCTTCTAAAGTGGGGCAATGAACCCTTGATTATCAGCTCTTTCTGTTCATCTTCAGGAGAACGGTTTCTCATCTTGACTATTTTGGCTCGCCACCTTGCGACATAATCAAAAAAAGATTCACCAAGTTTTTGTTTTATAGTTTTTAGATCTCTACAGCTTATATCCAACTGAGTGTTGTATTCATACTGCTTGATAAATTGTTGGGTTAGCAGCAGGTAGTCACTTTTGATCTCATCCTTAAGGTCAAAGAACCATGCTCTCGGTCCCTCTTCTAGTGATGTGAAAAAGAACTGGACAATTTATGATTCTGTGAGCTTAGTAGCAGCCATGAAGGTAGCATATTGCCTTAAATGGACCCTCGGATCCCTAGTTCCATCTAACTTGGCAAAGTTTGGCAATTTGAAATCACTAGGAAGCGGTTCATCTTTGAACAAAGCTAAATTAGTGAAGCTTTTGGATTCACGAGATCCCTTGTCTTTAAAGGAAAATTCCAGTTGAGCCATCTTGTTGGCTAGTAGTTTTACTTCCCCTGCTAATTTAGGCTTAGTCATGTCAGCGATTTTGGCAGTTCGCAGTTATGGTGTTTTAAAAGTATGGTAATACTCATCATCATCATCAGCTTCCACGGGAGTATGAAGAAAACCCTTTCCCCTATCTGCTTGAGGGTGGACAGATACAGAGGCCTCATTTAATGGAGTAGCAGCACAATTCCATTATTAGGAGTTTTTGGTTTGAACATTAGTGGCTTTGATTTGGGCTTAGAGGGTCTCTACTATGGTGCCATCCGTAAGCAACTTCTGAATCCCCTCTTTTAGTTTATCCTCGAATTATTAATATAAATTGTCTTCTTGATCACTCATATTGAGATCTTGTTTACTGTTCATTAGTGAGATAGAATAAACAAATGATGAATGATTTATGCATGGCGTGTGCTTGCAAAAGAAAAAGATTAGTATGTATGCATGGCATGCTCGTGCATACTCTTATTATGATGGATGCTGATGGTTGCAAGAAAAATATGGTTAGTATATGTTGTCTATATGTATGTCATGTATGCATGATTATGTAAAAGATTGTCAGCTTTTCCTACACAAGGAACAAACTAATCACAAGCAAGCTCTCGCTTCCAACCTTATCGCTCCACGAGGTTATTGAATCTCTTTCCTAGGTGGGTTTTGACTCGATAGTCAATAGAGGACTATGGTTTCACTCTTGAACTAGTATGTTTTTATTTGTATTAATTAGAATTAAAAGGTATAATAAGGAGTAATATATAGATGTGCTCGAGGTAAGCATATAATGTCAATGTGAGGACCGATCGTTGGGTCACAAGTGGCGTCCATAGTCCATACGCACTTGCGTGCGCTGGCACTATAGTCAACAAAAGGGGTCCAAATTTATGTCTCCACATTAATATTTAATACGTTTACCAAGAAACATGAAAGTATTGCTCGATGATTTACAATTTGATTCTTTCAACATAAATATTTACAATCTAGTTGAATTCCTGATCCATCTACTTGATCTGATAAGGACAAATGGATGATGCTTGTAGGTTCCATTGTTAAAAGATGTCATTGTTTGCCAGTTCTCATAGGCTATTCAAACTGAGGTGGGTGATCCTTATCACTCTTTGCATATAAGGCTTATGCAAGGTAAATAAGAATCACACAGTCTAAGCGTGAGTAGTTTGTAAGAACAGACATAATGACGTTAATTAATAGTGGAAACTAAGAGTCTCATGATATTTGTAAATAACAGATTAAGAAGGCAACATCAGGGTTTTTATGCAAAGCTTGGCAGGATCCTAATGGAAATTTCTATCAGTTTATTTACATAAGTTGAGTCAAGGGTCTAAAGCTAAGGGCTCCTTTAGTAAGAATGCCCCCCCATGACTAGGGTTACAGACTCCAGTCAGTGAGTTTAGCATTCTTTTGATAATTAGAGTCACCCCCTTTTAGGACTTAGGTCACAAACTCTGGTTAGATGAGTCCGACGAAACCATGAGTAAAGGCTAAAGGTGATGAATTCAAATCGGTCACCCCATGACTCGAGTGGAACCATGGTAGATTAATTTCCGTCATCGTCAGTTAATAGGGACCAATAGTGCACATGTAATGTGTAGTGCAAATGCAGTGGTGAAGGTCTCCGTGTGGTTAAGTATTATGTAATGAGAAATAGCCATTTTTGAATTGATCTCTCTAACTAGAGATTCTCGGTTTGATCCCTAGTGGAGTCACCACTGTGAGCGACCATTTTTTTCTTTTCTTTTTTATGGGTAATCTTGTGACATGGCAACTTTACCGAATGGGATATCTATTCCATTTACAGGATAGGGAAAAATGGTTGGTATCGGGGGGATACGAGACGCTTTATGTTTATGGAGTCGCCACTTGATTTTTAGAAAATCAGGAAAAGATGAAAGGGATGACATCGGGTCACTCAACGAGTATCGTCCCTAGCAGAGATTCCAGGTTCAGGAGATCATATCTACTTTTTGACTATTTCTCATTATATAATACTCGATACATCACTACCGTAGCACCCTAGTTTCAGTAATGACAGTTGATATATGTACATTCACGCTAGCATAATGATAATAACAGAAGTGAAGGAATTTGAATACAATTATTTACAAGGCTTTCCTAGTAAATACATTTTAAAGAGAGAAAAAAAAACATGCAGAAATGTAAATCTAGTCTTAGATATAGAAACATGCCTTCAAGACAGAAGTTAGCACAACTATGCACGATTCCATTTATTCATCCACTTGGATGGCAAATAAACATAAGATGATTCCTCAATGAATTGCGAATGATCAAATGGGTATACATGGTTCTTGCTCTCGCAGGAATTATTATAAAGCATTTCTAAATAGTGAGATAAACGGTAAATAGGGATGATTACATCATTGGACCATGATATTGAAGCTTTAGCTTAGACAAATGAACTTTCATATTTATTGAATGCATGTTAATGCAAGATGATAGTCTATTATGAATGAAATAAAATAGAGATTATTCAATTAGCATGCAAATTGCTAGTCTTATCACACAATCATAATAATTTCTCAACCACTAGCGACAGTAAAATAGAATGCAAAACGATGAAATAAACGTGCAAAAATGATTGTTTTGGTCCTCATATTCGACTAAGCTTATTTTGTGTTTTTGAAGCTTTAGCTTCGTAGGATTTTCAAGCTATCTTTGTCGAGAGGTTGAAAATGATGTGCAGAATGAAAATTCATGTACCTTTGAAGCATGCTTTAACAAAGATGTGGGTGGGTTTAGTTCAAAAGCAGTCTAAAAATCCTATGAAAAATAAAGTGGGTGAGCCAAAAGAGTATGAATTGGGACTCTTGAGTCTTCAATTTGATAGAGTTTTAGTGTGTGTATGTAGCCCCCCCCCCCCCCTAAATGGGAGGTAGAGACCCCTATTTATAGAAAAAAGGGTGAAAATACGCATGATCACGCATCTTGAGGGGCTTGTGTGCGTGGTTTTACTCATGTGCACGCATATTGGGGCGTGTGATAATGCAAAGTGCGCGTGATCACATGTTGGGTATGCGTGATCATGCATCCTTGCATGTGATCAGGTGCTGGGGGGCTTGGTCAAGCACTTTGGCGTGTGATCATGTGCTTTGACACGTGTTCTCATATTGTTTTTCAGTCTTTTATGCACTTTTCAAGGTTGTTTCTAGGGTTTTAGGACCTCCCAGACACATTTTTTATAGTTGTTTTGTACAAATTAGCTTCCAATTTTCATGAAGTTGAACTCCGATCTTATGAGACGAACACTGGTTTGATGAGTTACACGTTTTGAGCATCGATTGCTCGAAATGAGTGACTCATCACTCTGATAATTCATAATTAGTAAAATCAAGTGCGACTTAATGACTCGGTAGCCAGTTTTGCTCTTTTGAGGCTCGGTTTAGGCTTTTTAGACTTATGGCATGCTCCAGAGGTGGTATGAATGAACATACCCTTGTCAAATTCAAGGAGATGTTTTCATCATCGAACCTTTTTGGGGATAGTCAAAACTCGATGTATGACACTTTTTTTTTCTTCTTTCCTTTTTAGTGTTTTGTTCTTTTGCATGCCTTTTAGGGATTTTTTGCAAAATGGATAAAGTGAATTAGGAGATGAAGTTTTGCCATTTTTTATCATGAAAAGTCATGCATGATACTTTCCTTTATTAGAATAGATGCTGGTCTTCTTTCACATGTTTTAGCCCCTTTCCTCTTTATTTTTACTTTCATATGTTGAGAAATTTCCCTTTATTAGAGTACGTGCTTGTTTGCTTTCACATGTTGGGATATTTCCTACAAATTAAAAATCAATTATTAGTGCATATTACTGAAAATTGTAGTCAGAGGCTGTGTTTTGTTGACTTCCCTGTTATTAGGGCATTGGTTTGTTTTTAGAATTACTTGTAAGTAAAAGATAAATCAATAGTTAGTATGTATTTTGTTGTCATGAATGAAATCTTTAGTCAGAAATTATATTTTACTAATTTCCCTTTATCAGGGTGAGATTACGCCCATAGTTTTACCCAGTAGCTTTACCGGAGCAAAACATTTCTATTGGAGCCTACCTGAGACAGTACAGAACCGAGTTCACGGCCTTGGCTTCGATGGTCTAGTTCAAGGCTTGTGAACAGGTCCAATGGTGCTGAAGAGTCATTAGGAACCTATGACTACGTTGATCAAGAGGTGGTCGGACCACATGTACACTTTTCATTTCTAGTTTAGGGAGATAATGATAGTGCCCCTCAATTTTGTTGCAATCACCGGGCTTTCATTCATTGGAAAGTGGTGCCATTCGACATTTTAAATTATCCCATGGCCTTATGCATGACATTGTTCGACTGTGGTCATGAGCTGAGGATTGGTCAAGGAGGGTTAATCTTTTAAGCCCGCTTTATGCTATATTGGTGGCCCTAAAGATGTGGAGAGGCTAGCTAGGTGCTTTATTTTTTTTTATCTACTGAGCGCCATGGTGTTTCTGAATGCGAACAACTCCGGTGGCTTGTGGCTGCTTGCTATGCTACAAGATCTTAATAGATTGAGGGAGTATGATTAGGGCTCTCTCGCTTATCGGTATCTTCTACAAGGTCTTAATGATGAATGTAGAGGCAGGCCATAAAATTTATGGCATCCCCTTAGTAGTCAATGTGAGTTTCTCTGACACTCCTTCTTGTCCTCATTTCTCTTCTTTCTGACTTTATTGCCTTTAACATGGTTCTTTACTTTTCTAATTTGCAGATTTGGGCTTTCGAGTTTCGTATCCTCACTCCTCCTACTATGGTCGCTCAGCTACTTGAGGAGTTCCCTCGCTTTCCTCTTTAGGTTTTCGATAGCTGGAGAGGCAGTCTTCAATCCTTGGAGGATGGTTCACGTTGCTCACATAGGGTTGACCTTTGACAGGGTATGCTTCTTCTTTTTTTCTTTAATTACTTTGTAAAATGCCTTGTTCTTTCCTAACTATTTATTCTTTTGCAGATCAACCTCCGATGATGGGGGGAGTTCTTTATTAAGTTCTCGGAAGTAATATAGGGAGCTATCGAGCTTTCCAGCATGAGGGTGTTGCTGGTGACCCCTATTGACCACGCTTGGTATCTTGGTGAGTGCATCATGGACTGGGGCAAGGGTTTTGCTGGTCGTCGTGTGCCCATTTCTCCTCCCATTGACATGTTTTGGGGGAAGGACTTGGTGGGCCACCACCTAGATAGTGCATTGACTAGACTAGAGTGCCATTATCTCTTGGAGTTAGAGGGTATCTCTTATACAGAGGCTATAATACGGAATCTCTAAGAATAAGCTTAAGAACCCCTTTATATATTCAAACTCCCAAAGCATTAACTTGAAAACCCTAACAGTCAATTCAGCAATAACCCCTAAGAAAGGCTAAAAATCATATTATTTAGATGATCAAAGAATCAGAATAAAGAAAAATTGTTTCTGAATTCCAATTTTGAAACACTACACAAAAAGATTATCAATCTACTTGAATGTTCCTTAAATAATGTATTCTACTTAAGAATACAAAGATAAAAGCAAACAACTTTTAGGTTTCTAAAACTTCAAATCTTCAAAAACTTCCAAAATTCATTTTACATATTGTTGGCCTTTATATAGGCATGTAAACATCCCAATCCTTGAAGGAAAATGTTTCTTTACTTATTTTTAAAGATAACTATAAAGGAAAATCCTTAACTAAATAGGATTCCTTTTAAAAAGATGATAACTAAGGACAACTAATCATTGAAAAGTCAAACTAAATAAAACTTAGCTATTTGAGGCTTGGACTAACCTAACAAGCCCAAATAAGCCCAAAAACAAAACAAGCCCTTTATTGCATCTTAGAATGCAGATTGGGCCTTCCTTAGCATCTCCATGCAACTTGGTCTTATATCATCCTTTTAAGGATCATATCATTCCCTCCCTCTTGAAGATGATTCATCCTCGAATCATAACCATCTTTTAAAGTTGATATTATGAATCCTCCAGGGTCAAACACAAACTCCTTGGTTGAAAACTTTTTCTTTGAAGTACAAATCCACATAAACATCTTCAAAACAATTTGAACTTGTTTGCACACTTGAAATATAGAACTTGTATTCATGAACCTATAAAGATTATACCCTTGTGGCTTCCTTCTAAACTTAAAACATGAATATCTTAAGTTCTTCTTGCTATGAATGAAGCCTCCACAGATTCTCTTATAGGCATAAGGTACTTCAACCACATCATTAAATGGATCTTTATATGGAGGAAAAGTCTGCAAAACAACTTTCAAAACACTAGAAAAAGAAATATTAAAGTTGTTAGTATAATCATGATGAATCACCAACTCATTATCCTTTTTTATGCTCTCAATCTCTAGCTTTTTCTCTTCACTTATGCCTTGCTTGTTTTCCCTTACCAAGTGTTTCCTATTTTCCTCACTTTTCTCACTCAATTCATTTGTCATACTCAACTCACTTTTTTCTTTTTTCTCAACTTCATAAGTTTCCTTCCCTAAAGTTTTCCCAAATAAAGATGGAAACTCTTCACTTTGTTGATTAATTGGGTCTTCAAAAGTTTCTTTGGTGGTGAAGTTTCAAGTGGACACTCTTCCTCTGTACTCTTCTCTTCAACCTGTTGCTTAACCCCTTCAATGATTTCAATACTTTCATTTTCCTTGGATTCACATTCTATTATTGTCTTCTCACAAACACTCTATTTCTTTTCATACTCCAGAGGAAGTTCAATCACAATCTTCGAAAACATAAAAAGTTCAATTCGTACATCAATCTCCAATCTTTTAGCAATCTTTCGCTTAAGCCCACCGATGAATCTTACAACCTTCCATCTTTCAGAATCACCTACATCACTTGCTATTACAAATAACTTAAACTTTTTAATATATTCATGAACACACATTTTATCACATTGTTTAAGCCTTTGCAATTTAACATAGAATTTACCCCTGACATCTTGAGGAGTAAGATGTCGAGTCATTAACCTTTTCATTACTTCCCAAGTTCTAACCTCACTATACCCATTTATACTCTGCAATGACATCAAATCTTCCCACCATATAGTAGCATGACCAAAAAATTTACTAAAAACAATTCTGAACTTTAGGAAATCATAATATATTTTAAGAGAATCAAATATCTCCTCCATTTATTGCACCCATTTCAAGTAACCATAAGGATATTTTCTACCATGAAAATAAGGTCTGTCCATAATGTCCATTTGGTTTGACATTTCTGTAAAAGAATGTTAGAAAACAAAGAAAAATAATTCAAGGACCTCACAAGCACTCCCTCACGTGTTTGCACTCAAATGATGGGGATGGTCACTCATGTTTAACTCAAGCAAAAAAAATTCACTCACAATTTCCTCACACCACTCGAGCTAATTCTTTTATGTTCTTAGGTGAATCATACTTTTAGAACAATTCAAATAGTTTGAAGTAATTCAAGTAGAATTTCAAAACTGAAATCCGCAAACAAGTTTGAATCAATTTGGTCACAAGGAAAAAAATAACAAATAAAACCAATAAATTAAGAAAAGTCAAATAGATGCAAAAGATATATGAACGAAATGCAAGAATCAACCTAAAATAGGAAAGAAATGAATTTTAGAGGTATTTTCGGAAGAAAGTCCAAATCTACCTCAATAAGTAATATTCCTTAATGAGCAAATATTAGAATGATATGCAAAAGTCAAAACTAAATATGATTAGTAAAACCTAAATCATACATTTAATAAGCAATATCCCTTAATGAGCAAGGAAAACAATGATATACAAATCAGACGTGATTAGGATATTACTCAATCAAGAATTCAAATTTCTTTTTTTTTCAATTTTTTATATACAAATTTTTTTTAACTTCAACTACAAATGCAAATCTAAAATTTCAAACTGTAAAATAATTGATTGAATCAAAACAAAATTAAGAACAAGAAGAACATAAGAAATCAAAATTAAGAACTAAAATTATAAAAGATAAAATCTGATATAGAGCTAATGCTCTGATACTAAATGATACGAAACCTCCAAGAATAAGGTTGAGAACCCCTTTATATATTTGAATCCCCAAAGCATTAACTTGAAAACTCCAATAGTCAATTCAGCGACAACCCCTAAGAAAGGCTAGAAATCAGATTACTTAGATGATCAAAGAATTAGAATAAAGAAAACTTATTTCTAAATTCCAATTTTGAAACACTCCATAAAAAATGATCAATCTACTTGAATGTTCCTTAAAGCATGTATTCTACTTATGAATACAAAGATAAAAGTAAACAACTTTTAGGTTTCTAAAACCTAAAATCTTCAAAAACTCCCAAAATTCATTTTACATATTGGTGGCCTTTATATAGGCATGTAAACATCCCAATTCTTGAAGGAAAAGGTTTCTTTACTTATTCCTAAAGATAACTATAAAGGAAAAGCCTTAACTAAATAGGATTCCTTTTAAAAAGATGACAACTAAAGACAACTAATCATTGAAAAGTCAAACTAAATAAAACTTAGCTATTTAAGGCTTGGACTAACCCAACAAGCCTAAATAAGCCCAAAAACAAAACAAGCCCTGTATTACATCTTAGAATGCAAATTGGGCCTTCTTTAGCGTCTCTATGCAACTTGGTCTTATATCATCCCTTTTATCATATCAATATAAATGCGTTATAGTGCCATTCTTATAATGTAAAATGACATTGTACTTTTATCCCTATGACAATATAACATTCATTTAAATAAAGTGTTTGTTTATTTGAGTATTTACCCTTTAGCATAATGTGAAATGATTTTATTATCAAGAGTTGATTATATGAGTGACAAATTCATTTGGTATATATGCTATACAAATGTTTATAGTCATTACGATAAATATATGGGTAGTATTAACCCGTAGACTATCACTTTTATCTATTTTCCTTAATCGGTATGTAATATCGACAGTGAGAGGTAGTGAGTCTCATGCTACTTGATATGAAATATCAGAATAGATATGTGTATACTAATATGATAGGTGGTGTACGCAATCCATTTTTTATGTGGGTCATAACGAGACAAGATCAGTGTAATGTCGGGGTACACGGGCTAATGGCGACCATCTACCGGATGTTGTTGATATGGGAGGGCCTGCCTGAATAAGCTTTGTAGATTAGAGTCATCGCTCGACTTTAGTCGGGAGAAAGTTAATTGAGAATTCACTTTCCTAACCAGAGATTTCGGGTTTGGGGGGTAGGAGTTACTTATCATGTTTCTTATATACATTGTTTAATTACCCATTGCTTCACCTTAGTTTCAATTTTATGATGCATTTACCACATTTGATTGTTAGTCAATTTAAATTGCATAAGAAGTGGAAATTAGAGTGCGTGATAATTGAATTTGACGAGCATTCATCACGAAAATAAGCAAATAAACAAATATTCATCAATCACACCAATTAACAAAATATATTAACACAAACAAGTAGGCAAGTAGCATGTAACACACAAGTATGCAAGAAATAAAGATAACCACGCAAATAAGCACAAAAAGACGGGGAAAGGAATTAAGGATCACAACTCTTGAAAGATAGCCTATTCTAATAAATACATCCAAAATAGAAAACGAAATGGAATCGAGATAGCCTATTCTAATAAAAAATAATCACATTTAGAGCAATATTATATATCATTCATCCATAATTGACATAATAAAGGTAATTAAACAAATAAGCAAACAATGATGCTAATGAAAATGCATGATGCAAGATTTTCGAATTTAGGGACTTTAGTGCAAAATTGTCATTTTTATTATAAAAATAGAGTTTTATGACAAGAAAATATAAAGATAATAAATTTACTAAAAAAGATAAATAAATAAAAGCAACAAAAATAATAGAGATATATATGAAATAATAAAAATGATAAAAATATGATTTTTATCGTAAAATGTGAACTTTATGATAAAAATAATAAATTTGCCAAAAAAAGGTAACAAAAATAATAAAAATGCACATAAAATAATGAGATGATAAAAATGTCATTCTTACCATGAAAATGTCAACTTTATGATAAAAATGACAAATTTATCAAGAAGGATAATAAAAATAGTAATAATAATAAAAGTGCAAATAAAGTGATGAAAATGATAAAAATACCATTTTCATCATGAAAGCCTAGACTTTATGATAAAAATAATAAATTTTCCAAAAGGCAATAAAAATAATATAAATGCACATAAAATAAAAAAAGATAAAAAATACTATTTTTACCATAAAAATATTAACTTTACGATAAAAATAGTAAATTTATCAAGAGAGGAAATAAAAAATGATAAAAATAATAAAGATGATAAAGATGCTATTTTTACTATAAAAATATTAATTTTATGATAAAAATAGTAAACTTATCAAAAGAGAAAATAAAAATGACAAAAATAATAAACATGCAATAAAAGTAGTAAAAATAATAAAAATGCAAATGAAATAATATAATATTATTTTTACTATAAAACATGAACTTTATGATCAAAATTATAAGTTTATCCAAAAAAAGGCAATAAAGATAATAAAAATAATAAAAATGCAAACAAAGCAATAAAAATGATAAACATACTATTTTTACCATTAAAAATGTGAATTTTATGATAAAAATAACAAACTTACCAAAAAGGCAATAAAAATAATAAAAATAACAAAAATGCAAATACGATAATGAAAATGATAAAAATAACAAATTCACAAAACAAGGAAGCAAAAATAATAAAAATACAAGTAAAATAATAATAATGATAAAAATGTCATTTTTACTATAAAAATGTTCACTTTATGATAAAAATAACAAATTTACCAAAAAAGAAGATAAAAACAACAAAAGATAATAAAAAGGCAATTAATATGGTAAAAATGATAAAAATACAATTTTTACCATAAATATATGAACTTTATGATAAAAATGGCAAATTTATCAAAAAAATAAAAATAAAAGTGATAATAAATAAATAAAAATGCAAACTTTAGCACCGCAATACCCATTTTATATATAAAAAGAAAAATTATGAAACACGAATATTAAATGCAAAATGAATGCAAGCATTCTCGGAATTACCCGAACTACTCACTCCTTCTATAAATCTTATATCCAATCTTCAAAATCACAACAAAAATTATAACTTCATCACAGGATAATAAATAATCAAAATAAAATAAAATAAAATACAAAAATGATGAAAAAAATGAAAGAAAGGAGTAGAAGGAGAAGAAAAATACTATGAATGCAAATTTTTTAATTAAAAAAGAATTAAGGGATCCTTAGAGGGACCGCGTGATTAACCTTGTAGCGTGCTTTAACTTAAATGTAGTTGGGTTTAAATTTTTGATCCAAACCGTAAAAAAAGATTTTTTTGGTTGAAAGTGTTTAGGAAAAAGGGTCTCCACTTGCAATGGAGAGGCTTTTTAAATAGAGAGAAAGTCCTCAAAATCATCCAAAATCAGCAGTGTTTTCTCTCTAAGAGAGTTTTTTGAAAAAAGTGCAAAAAGCCCTATAAAAAAGGAAAATTCGCATTTTTATGGTTTATGGGTCGTGACCCAGGGGTGTGGATCGCGACCCACACATGCCAAATTGTAGGTATGATGATATGGAACCTCCAAGAATAAGTTTGAGAACCCCTTTATATATTTGAACCCGCAAAGCATTAACTTGAAAACCTCAATAGTCAATTCAACAACAACCCCTAAGAAATTCTAGAAATCATATTATTTAGATGATCAAAAAATTAGAATAAAGAAAACTTGTTTCTAAATTCCAATTTTAAAACACTCTATAAGAAGATTATCAATCTACTTGAATGTTCCTTAAAGCATGTATTCTACTTATGAACACAAAGATAAAAGCAAACGACTTTTAGGTTTCTAAAATGTCAAATTTTCAAAAACTCCCAAAATTCATTTTACATATTGGTGGCCTTTATATAGGCATGTAAACATCCCAATCCTTGAAGGAAAAGGTTTCTTTACTTATTCCTAAAGATAACTATAAAGGAAAATCCTTAACTAAATAGGATTCCTTTTAAAAAGATGACAACTAAGGACAACCAATCATTGAAAAGTCAAACTAAATAAAACTTAGCTATTTGAGGCATGGACTAACCCAACAAGCCCAAATAAGCCCATAACAAAACCAACCCTTTATTATATCTTAGAATGCAGATTGGGCCTTCCTCAGAGTCTCCATGCAACTTGGTCTTATATAATCCCTTTTAAGAATCATATCAGGCTATCATCCCTCACTTGATTAACAGTGTGGCCATTGGTCGTGTGCCTACTTCTTATATTGGTGGTTCCTTTTCTACCACTCGTCCGGTGAGTTTTAGCATTTTGCACTATTTTACGTTGATTGTCTTCACTTTCATGTTAATCTTTTGAATGTTTGCAATCCCGTTCGAAGAGAGCTCATAGTAGGGATGCTACATAAGTTTCGTGTGGAGTTAGTGTAGGCACTCAATTTCGGGATGACTAGAGTATGGATGCGAAAGAGGACTCCGATGATGAAAATTTGTTGCAAATAGGTCTCTAGTATTTGAATTTCAGATTCCAAGGCTTGATTGCATTTTTACGGGCTAAATTGAAAAATCTCTTTTTCTTCAGGGGTCTTTTTATAATTAAAAAAAAAGAAAGAATGAATTTTCGACCGAAAATCCAGAGTTCCGATCGAAATTATGGATTTTCGACCGGAAATCTAGAATTCTGATAGAAATTCTAGATTTCTAACCAGAATTCCAGAATTCCGATCAAAAATCCAGAATTCCGATCAAAATTCCAGAATTCCGATCGGGAATCTACAATTCCGGTTGGAATTCTACACTTCCGACCAGACTCTGACATTTTTTTTAATTTTTGAAATTATTTATTTAAATTTTGATTGGTTAAAAATTAGTTTCAAAAAAATAAAAAATAAATAAATAAATAAAATTTTATCCTAATTTTTATCTGTAAATAAATTGAAATCTTATCATCCCTAACGATAAAGATAAAGTCTTTATCGTTTGGGATGATAGAAGAGTGTGAGTGTTAATCTAACGGGAAATAAAAGGAGAGACGCAAAAGAAAAAAAAAGAATGGAAAAAGATAGAACAGAGAAAAAAAGAGAAAAGGGAAGAAAAAAAAAGGATTTTCTTTTTCTGGAAAAATTTTGGGAGAGTCCCTTCTTCTTTAAAAAAAAATTTTCTTTCTTCGTAAATTTTAGGTTCTACGGTTCTTTTGAAAAAAAGCAATCAAATTCTGGGACTGAGAACATCAATATAGTAGATCTATTCAAACGGTGAATCAAACAAAGCCTCTAAGGAGCTAATCAACATTGCATCTCTGCGTTTGATCCTTTCCTCTTACTTTATTTATTTTCATTTTTTATTATTTGTTCTTTATGTTAATTCTAATCAATTTTTTATTTTTGATTTTGTTTATTTGATTATGGTGGTGGAAAGATTCTATACCATGGAGATGGGATTGAACGGATTAGATCCATGAAGGTCCATGGAATGCCATGGATTAATCCCTGTTGAAATAATGTAGATTTAGGTTTACTTTATTTTCTGTGTTTTAGTGGTAATTGCGTTGTGTATTTATTTTTGATTTTTGGGCATGTAATTATTATTGTACGTAGGGATTATAATAGCCCCGATTGTGGGAATATAGTGGAATCTTTATTTTTCCCGCACTTATAATTAATTAGTAAATTAGGTTTTCATTTGGTAAATTGAATTAAAATTAATGGTGGCTTAAGATTAATTTTAGGTTGTATGTAATTAAAATTAGGGTTAGAAAAATCATATAATGTTTGTTTTTGATCTATTATTTTTATTTGGGCTTGTTTGTTTATTTTTATTTTTATTTGTTTTGGGCCCCAAGCCCACATGTAGTTCTAACTCACTAATAAAATAAGTTTTTAAAATTAAATTTAGGTTTAATTAACTTTAAAATTAATTTAGGCCCATTTAGGTTAATTTAGATTTTAGGCCCATTTTTAGTTAAATAAAATTAACTTAGACTTAGCTCAGCCCATGAATAAAACCGTTTTCATAATTTGTAGACTTAGGATTATTTCATTTAATTAAAATTAATTAGAATTAAGCCCACTAATTTATTTCTTTTTCTTTTAAAATTTAATAGACTTAGGCCCATTTTAGAATTAAAATAAATAGATTTAAGCTCAATAATCATCAAAATGTAGGCCCACCTTTAGTTCCATTTCACTTGTAAATAAAATATATAGTTTTAGTTAACTTAAATTAAAATCATATGTAGTTTAGATTTAGGGACGTTACAACTTGAATGCATTTTTTATGTGATTTTTCATAGATTAGTTGCCTTTGGGTTACATGGATGTTCAATTAGGGTTTAATGAAATTGTATGTAATTAGGGAATAAGATAGTAATTAATAAGATAATTCTAGATGAACACAAGACTAAAAGAAGTTGGTATTCCGTATCCAGAACTCCTGGTTATGTTGCTAGCTTGTATTAGAGAATTGAGTTACCACCACTTTCAATTTGTCCTAGTTATTACCCTGGGTGGCGAGTCCTCATCTCCGCGCCATGTCTTTGTGACGGTGGTTTGTGTGTTCCCTAGAGCCCTGAGCTCAAATAGTGTCGTAGTTGAAATAAACTTGGGCACGCTCAAAACCCCACCGTCTACAAATACACACATATATATATAGTGTCTATATAATCCTATTCTTGGAAATACAATCAACTAATTACACAAATCATTTCCTGATTTCTTCCCCCAATTTCTTCCTTAATTTTCTCTTCTCTAATTTCTAATTATCCTATCCACACTTCAACACTTCCCTTCAAATTGGTGCATAGATATCATCAATGCCCAACTTGTTTAGTGAGTCATGGAATACTCGGTTAGAGATTGCTTTTATGAGCACATCAACTAACTGATCTTCGAACTTTACAAATGGAAACTTGATTATCTTGGCTTCAAGTTTTTCTTTGATAAAGTGCCTATCTATTTCAACATGTTTGATCTGATCATGTTGAACTAGATTATGAGCAATCTAAATGGATGCCTGGCTATCACAATATAAATTTATTTTGCTCTCTAGATGATAGCCGACTTCACTAAGTATATTTTTTAGCCGAAAAAGTTCACATAGACCTTTTGATATTCCCCTGAACTCGGCTTCCATACTTAATAATGTAACCACCTTTTGCTTTTTAATCCTCCATGTGACGAGATTACCTCCCACAAAGGTGAAATACTCGGAAGTTGACTTTTTGTCCGAGCTTCCTGCCCAGTCAGCATCTGTGTATCCCTCAATATTTAAGTGCTTGTGTTTTCCAAATATAAGCCTTTTTCTGGGTGATGATCTCAAATAACGGAGAATCTAGACTACTGCCTCCATTTGATCTTTGCTCAGATTATGCATGAACTGACTTACAAGACTTACCGCATATGCTATGTCTGGTCTTGTATGAGATAAGTATATTAACTTACCCACTAGCCATTGATATTGATCTTTGTCCATTGGTATCTGGTTCTCATGGTTGCTCAGCTTAGTATTCTGAGCAATAGGTGTGTCTGTCGGCCTACACTTAAGCATTCCGGTCTCAGTAAGTAGATCAAGAATATATTTTCTTTGGGATAAAAATATGCCTTATTTTAACCGAGCAACTTCAATACCCAAGAAATATTTCAGTCCTCCAAGATTCTTCATCTCAAATTCACTTGCTAAGTATCTTTGTAAATTTATGATTTCCTCTTCATCATTCCCTATGATTATCATGTCATCAATATAGATAATTAGAGCTGATATTCTCCCATCTCAATGTTTCAAAATTAAAGAGTGATCCGAGTTACTTTGTCTGAACCCATGCTTCTTCATCGCTGAGCTAAACCGACCAAACCAGGCTCAGGGAGATTGTTTCAAACCATATAGTGCCTTTTGTAGTTTACACACCCTTTTCAGTTTTTGATGAAGTATCAAATCTAGTAGCATATCCATGTAAACTTCTTCCTCCAGCTCTTCATGTAAGAATGCATTCTTTACAATGAATTGGTGGAGAGGCCAATCCAAATTTGCAGCAAGGGATAACACAACCCTTATAGTGTTTAGCTTTACAACTTGGGAGAATGTTTCTTGGTAATCACTACCATGAGTCTGAGTATACCCCTTTGCCACGAGCCTAGCCTTGTATCTTTCTATTAATCCATTTGCTTTGTGTTTGATGGAGATTACCCACTTATAACCCACTATTCTTTTACCACCATGTAGTTGAACCAGAGTCTAAGTATAGTTCTTTTGTGGAGCTGTTATCTCATCCATTATGGCTTGAGTCCATTAGGGATCTTTTAACGTCTCTTGCACCGTATGAGGAATATACTCGACAGACAGTTTATATGTAAAAGACTTTAAGGGCACAAAGAGTCTCTGAGTGGATACATGATGAGCAATTAGATATCTTCCTCCATTAAATTCTCGGTCATATGAATATCGGTTTGGTGGCTTTCCTTTGTTATGCCCGAAAGGCAATTTATAGCTAATAGAATCATCAGTATTATGTAAAGGTGAGGAGTTTAGAGCATGTACCTCAGGAATATTCTTAGAAGATAAGTCATGTACTTTATGAGGGAGGGGGGGGGGGGGTCCTTTCATCAAGTTTGGCATGAACATCCAAGTTTCCCAAATCTCTTTCATGCTTAGTAGTTCCATCATCATGCTCGACTATTTCATGCTCGACAGTTTCATGCTCGATAGTTCCATCATCATGCTCAGCTATTTAATGCTTGGCAGTTCCATCATCATGCTTGGCTATTTCATGCTCAACAGTTCCATCTCTTTCATGCTCGCCAATAAGTTTTCAGTTTCCCTCAATATGCTTGGAACCCCAATTCATCCAGTTTTCTAATACGCAATTATGATATTCATTCATTGTCTCCCCCTGAAGTAAAGAATGGGTATCTCAGTGTAAGAAGAATATTTCTTATTCAAGAAATGTTATATCTATAGTAGTGTACAGGCACCGAGTCCTCGGGTCATAACACCGATATCCCTTTTTTTAGCTCCATAGCCTAGAAAAACACTACAAACTGCAGATGGATCTAAATTTGTGCACTGTGCTTTAGGAAGGTGAACATAGGCTACCATGCTACTCGTGGAAGTAGCATGAGAACTGAAGGTAGATGTACGTGATAAGTAAGTGTTTAGAGAGGAGTGTTAAAGTCCAAGACTCAAGATGGCAATCTATTCAGGAGATAGACAGTTGTACATATAACATCAATCTAATATCATCTAGGTGCATAAGCACAATTAAGAGTGCTTGAGCTATTTCCAGTATATGCCTATTTTTTTCACTCTACAACCCCATTCTATTATGGTGTTTGAAAGCATGAAGTCTCATGATATAGGCTATGAGTGCAAAAGTACTGTTGGAACTTGTTGTTGACATACTCTCCTCCATTATCCGTACAAAGTATTTGCAGTTTGGCTGAGAATTAAGTCATGATCATGGCATGAAAGGATCTGAATATAATGAACACTTCATGCTTATATTTCATCATATACAACCAAGTTATATGTGTACAATCATCAATGAAGGTGACAAAGCATTTAAAACCTGAATTATCTAAGCAAGGAGTAGGTCCCCAAACATCATAATGAACTAAGGCAAAAGGAACACAACTTTTATTTGAGTTTGCTGGGTAAGATACATGATGACTTGTTGCTAGAGTACAAGTTTGACATCTAAACTCGGACTCATCTGACTTTGATAACATACTCGGAAATAGATGCTTCATATAATTGTCTGATGAATGTCCCAATCTTTGGTGCCACAACATGATCTGTTGACTTTTGTTGTTCATCTAGTGCACTGTGTTTGCTTTGTTTAGACTGAAATCATCCATGTAATACAACCCCCCTCGTTAAGTACCACAACTAATAATCTCCTTTGTGAGAATATCTTGAAATAATAGAAATTTGGATACATTAGTGCACAATAATTTAATTCCTCTATAGCTTGGCCTATAGATATTAACTTATTTGATAATGAAGGAACTAATAAGGTGTTAGGTAAAGAAAATGATGGGGATAGTGCTACTTTTCCCGCTCCTGTAACTGGGTATGTCACACCATTGGCATTTTCAATACATGCTCGTTTGGGTTAATTAAATTCCACAAAGTCTTTTGAATTAAATGCCATATGGTCCATTGCCCTATAGTCAATAATCTAGTTAGTTGAAGCTCTCTGTGTGGACTAAGATAAACCATAACCTTTGTCACCTGAACCATTAGAAGACTCAGTTATGTTCTCGGCAAAATTGGAACTTGAAAAAAGAAACTCGATACAGGTTGTTAGGTCCGAAGTAAGAGCTGCTCGACTGGTAATTTTGCTCAGGTCTATTTCTCTATTCTTCTTTAGATCTTGCCACCGCTCGGGATACCCATGTAGTTTAAAGTAGGTTTCCCAGGTGTGTTTAGGATTTCCACAGTGGGTACAACCTTCTTCAGTTCCTTTGCCCTTCTTCTTTCCACTGGTTGAGGATCCAGTCTTGGTCATTTGCAAGCCCATTTGGGGAGCCCTGTATCCTTTAGAGATCATTGTAGTACTCAGTGTAGTCTCTAAGTTTCCACTTAACATAACAACTTACTAAGTTTCCTCTCGTCGGACCTAACCGTAAGCTTGTTCGACTATGGGAAATGGTTGAATATGCAGTATATCACTTCGGACCTTATCCAGCTAGTCATCTAGCCCATCCAGGAAGGTATAGACCCTATCTTCTTGGATGTTATTATTGTAGATTTAGATATCCTCAGAGCACTTCATCGGATTAGGCCACCAAAAATATATCTCCATTCATAATCCTTTGAGAGTATTGTAGTATATCTCAATGGATCCTCCAGCTTATCTTATCCGGGCTACCACCCTTTTAACTGTACACCTAGGAAGTATCTGATCTATAGAAAAAGGTAAGAGCAACGGAGTCCCATACCTATTTGGCAATTGGATATCAAATGAAATTGCTAATCAAAGATGATTCCATTGAGTTTATCAGCCAACCTTTTA
Organism: Mallotus repandus; assembly: GCA_949671775.1. Taxonomy (NCBI): domain Eukaryota; kingdom Viridiplantae; phylum Streptophyta; class Magnoliopsida; order Malpighiales; family Euphorbiaceae; genus Mallotus; species Mallotus repandus. Next base: position 2,645 of record CATIWM010100296.1, on the reverse strand, counting down.
TAACCGTATTTTCTATGCTCAACTTCCAGAAGGCTAGATCTGTTGGCTCGAGTTATGGAGTGTCACCGAGGATATATCCGAGTTTGTCTTTGCCCGTTATATACATCTCCATTACTTAAGACCAGAGGGCATAGTTTTGGCCATCAAATTTGATACCCGTATGGATGTTGAAGCTATCAATACTCGAAGTCGCTAAGGTTAGGGTCTGGGTCAATGCGTGTTTCATTTTCATTGTTAGGTTGTCTAGAATAGCAGCAGAAGGTTTCTCTCCTATCACCACCGGGTTTATCAATTCTGCTATTGTTATTGGTCTTAGAGCCTTAGGATCGTCTGCTCTGATACCATGTCAACAATAGAGAAGATAATTGAGAAAAGAAGAATAATTGAGAAAATAAGAATTTCTTTCTTATATATTTCTTTACAAATGATACACATATATATAGTGTCTACATAATCCTATTTTTGGAAATATAATGAACTAATTACACAAATCATTCCCTGATTTCTTCCCCCAATTTCTTCATTAATTTTCTCTTTCCTAATTTCTAATTATTCTATTCACACTTCAACAGTTAAGAGACCTGAGAATGATGATGAGTTTTGGCAATTAGTGGTGACTACGAGCAGTTCAATTTGCACTTATATATATATATATATATATAAAGATTGATGTGTTAATATGTTTAGAATGAACAAGGATGCATTACTTGGATTGTGCAATAAATTAGAATCAAAATATGGATTGAAGCCTTGAAGGATCAGTAATTGAAAAAGTTTGTATGTTCTTATGGACAATTGTTATTGGTGCATCAAATAGGTAGGTTCAAGAGCAGTTTTAGCTTTCTGGAGAAACTGTTAGCAGAAAATTTAGGAAGTTTTATCTACATTGAAACTATTTACAACATATTTGATAAAACATATTGATCTAGAATTTAAAGAAATTCCACCTGAAAATATTATATGATACACGATATTGCCTCATTTTAAGGTAATAAGTTGTATAATTTAATTATATAATATATTAAATTTTCATTTTCAGGATTGTATTGGAGCTATTAACAGTACTCATTTACTTGCATGTATTTCTCCATATGACCAAGTGCAATTTATTAGAAGAAAAGGACAACCAACATAATATATTATGGCAGTGTATGGTTTTGACATGCAATTCGCATTTGTTCTAGTAGGATGGGAGGGTTCATTACATGATGCACACATTTTTTAACTGCAATTAATACATCTCACTTAGTATTTCCTAAACCACCACAAGGTTATAAATATTTTTAAAGTTTATTAGTATTTTAATATTTACTATAAAATAATAGCTTTTTGAGAATTTAATAACCTAAAACACACACACAGAGCACAGTGACACCACACGTCATCTAACAAAACCATGAAAATTTTTTTAGATGTGGAATGGTATATATACTACACACACATTCTAAATTAGCGATATGGTATCCAAGACTAGAGATGGAATGCCACTAAAGCTTAAACCAATCCACAACAAACACATATTTCTCTCTTTTTTTTAGAATTTAATAATCTAAAACACACACACAGAGCTCAGTGACACCATACGCCATCTAACAAAACCATGGCAATTTTGTATATATACTTGTACTTGTACTTTATTAAAATATTTTTTTCATAATATGCAAGAAAATATTATTTGATTGATGTAGGATATCCATAAATTACTAGATATCTTGGACCTTATAAGAATACTAGATATCATTTACCAAATTTTGAGCAAGCTGGACCACCAAAAGAACATCAAGAAAATTTTAATCATGCACATTCATCTCTCATAAGTTGTATTGAACACACTTTTGGAGTTTGGAAAAAAAGATGGAAGGTATTACATAACATGCCTTCATTTCCATTTGAAGTTCAAAGAGGCATTGTTGTCACTTCAATGGCTTTACATGATTATATTAGGAGAAAATCATTAGATGACCCTGGATTTGCAAAATTTGATGAACATCCTGAAGTTGTACCACCTGATATATTTGCTGATGTTGAAGGTTTTCAACAAGATGGGTAGCAAAGGAAATGCAACAGAAATGAATAGCCTTTGTGATCATATTGATTCTAGTTTAGAATTGACTAGAAGAAATTAGTTATAATCTATATTATGATAAAATAATTTTAACAATTTTATTTTATTATATTAATGTGTATTTTATATTACTTTTTATTTTATTAATAAAATATTTATTATAAATAATTAGTATTTAATTTTTTAATTATATCGAAGTCATATTATTTAATCGACAAATAAATAGATTTTCATGATAAATACCTTTTAATCTTTTAGTAATGAAAAACACTTATAATTATATTACCAAACACATAATATCTAACTTCTAAATGTCACAGCACTTTTGAAAAAAATTTACCAAACATACCTTCTTTCATTTGCTTACAACAGATTTAGCCACAACAATTTTGCTCACCACAAACACATAAATCAACAGCAATGCCAAAATTGCCCTTTTTTTATTTCATAATTACTTTTTTTCATTTTTACATTTTTTATTTTCACTTTTACGGGGTTCCATGTCTTTTCATTTCCTTCTTCTACCGTCTTCTCTTTATTCTTCTTCTTCTTTGTGTATTATTCTTCCGTTTTGTTCTTT
>CATIWM010100292.1:0-40293 GCA_949671775.1 Mallotus repandus | reverse complement strand
ATTACTTATTTAGCAAATTTAAAAGGGAAGTAAAGAGCTAATTTTGTTAAATCTTTACATGAGAAAGTTCGTGCACAAGTTGAGAAGAAAACACTCCAGTATGAAAAACAACACAACAAAGGAAAGAAGTAAGTCATATTCAACATGGAGATTGGATGTGGGTGACTTAAGGAAAGAAAGGTTTCCTAATCAAAGGAAATCAAAGCTAATGCCAAGAGGAAATGGTCCATTCAAAGTGCTACAATGCATCAACAACAATGCCTACAAACTAGAATTACCTAGTGAGTATGGCAATGTTAGTGCACTTTTAATTTTAGTGACTTGTCTTTATTTGATGTAAGTGATAATGAAGGAAATGATTCAAGGATGAATCCATTTGAAGAAATGGGGAATGATGTGAATTCAAGCTCAAGTTCATGGCCCAATAAGTTCCAATTGAGAAATGATGTATTTAGAGTCCAAGAAGGTCTAATGACAGTATCAAAATCAAAGAAGTTATAAGAGGCTTTAATTGGACTCATTCAAGACATATGGAAGGCCCAACACCAAAATGCAATTCCAATCAATGAAGGATAAGTAGAGGCTCAAAGAATTATGTTTACATCATCAAATCAAGTGAAAAATGCACCAACACCTTATTCAGTACCTGATGAATTTTTTTGACATTATAGAAAGTAACAAAAGAGTGTTAATGCAAGCAATAACACCCTTTGTACAAACATAAAACATTTTATTTACTTTTTCAAATAGCCTAATTGCTTATTAAAAAACATCTCTTGATGTAATAACTCTTGGAGTTACACATTTATGTCATATATGACTGTTGAGAGTTATTTATTACAATTAGTTAGAATAATTCAAGTTAAAGGCTATAATTTCAAGATGTAATCCCATGCTTTAGTATCTAGAATAGGTGTGTGCGCTTGGCTTTGTCTTCTATATAAAAAAAGCCATTTTTTCTTTGTAAGGCATAATACATTTGAATGAAATTGAGTTTGTTTGGTAAGAAATTTGCTTTTAAGTTCTTGCATGAAGTTTATGACTTATCAAGCATTATTTGGCTTATGGCGTCAAAATCCAAATCTTTGCCTTCTTGTTTACTTATCAAACTCTTTTGTTTCTGGCATGGGAAGATTATAAAGTCTAATTTGATCTTTTATCGTTGCTGGTAAAAAGGTGAATTAGTTTATCTCCATTCTTATCTCAATTCTTGAACGATCCTAAACATAAAAATTATTGGAGGGTGTTAGATTCTTCATCACAACTTATCGTAGTTCTTAAACTATTGGGGAGTTTGTGTATTGTAACTAATGATTTCCATCATTTTTAGAATCACCATAATTTATTCCACAAACTGAGCCAGAGTCTTCTCCAGCATTAGCACCAGCCGGGTCATCACAAATATGCAGTAATACACAAAGCAGTATTACCAAGATTATTGACCCAGTTGATAGAGATAACATGTATGAAGTAAATTATTTATTCTGACACTTTTGTTGGATGCTTTGTACATAGTTAAACTTTAACATTTGCATTATTATTTATTTTATAAACAGGTTTTCACCAAGTGGTAAGACTTCAAATCAAATTACAAAGATATGCAAAAAGAGGCTAGACAAGGAATGTGCAACATGGAAATTAGTGCCTAATAGCACCAAAGAGTTCTATTTGGAGGAATTTAAGGTATATATTGTTTAAATATATAGTAATAACTAGTTGTAGTGTTTTTTACATGCTTTTATTATATGCTTAATTATTATAACTCTAAGTATATTTTAATGGAAATTTTTTATGTTTAATATATAGTAATTTTTTTTAGTAGAAAGCATTTTCATGGGATAAAGCAAAGACGACATTAGTTAAGAAAGCTTGGTCTAAGGTGGCAATAAAACGATATAAAGATATGTTGTGTAAGATGCAAATTGAAGGAAAAAAGGAAATGATATACCAAAAGATGTATAGGAGAGCTGACAGCAATATTGGAATACCCTTGAATAAAAAAATTGTGAGCAAGCTGCTAAAAATTGTCGCATTGAGAAAGGTGGACCAGATACTGGTCTTTCTACACATATAGGCGATTCTAGATCAATAATTGAACACTGCATTGCTTTAGTAATAATTTTAAGTTAATTTTTATCAACAACTTTTCTCTTTTTTTATTTTGTACAAATTAATGAATTCAATGATGGTAAACTTTTTTAGAAAAAGGAGATGCAACGTCCTCCTACGCCATTTGAATTATTTAAGAAGATGCACACAAAAAAGGATGAAACTTTTGTTGATAAAAGATCCAAGGACGTCAATGTAAGATTTTCAATTTTTCAATTTAATTTTTCATTTTAACTTTGAAATTTTTAAAACAAATTGACAATTATATTTTTATAATTAATCATTGATGAATGAAATATATAGGATGTTGTGTAGAACATGGTTACTTCTGCTTCTCAACCACATGAAGGGTCTACAGAGCTTGTGGAGATAGGCTTGAGCCAAATATATCTTCAGGTTACTGGAAGTGACAAAAAGAGGCAAATATACGGCCTCAGCTCTCAGGCATCCACATTTTACCCTGAGACTTTTCGCAGTTCCTTAACCACTTCACGATATGATTTTACATCCGATAAGTGTTTCACACAACGTATGGATGCAGTGGTGTAGCAGAAGGTGGAATCACGAGTTCAAGAACTTTAGGTCCTTAATCGTATTGCATAATTGATTATGTAGTTCATTTGGATTGATTTTTATGTGTGGGTTTTTTATTATTATTGATGTAGCAGTGGACTTAATTTATTTGTAGTTTTTATGTTTGCAACAATGTATTGCATTTATGTTTGTTTTGAAATGGATGTGTAAGTTATACATACATATATATATATATATAGTGGCTCCTTATTTCAATTAATTTTAATTTCAAAATTAGTATAAAACAAAAAAAAAGTCATATTAGGAACGAAATTTTGATTTCAATCAATAAAAATAAAATGAAAATTAATTTTTTTGTTAATATTAGTGACAGAAATAAAAATTCGTTGCTAATTTTAGCCACGGATTTTAAAATTTTGTTGTAAATTTTAGCGACGAATTTTGGATTTTCGTGGCTAAATTGGCGATGGAAAATTGAAATATGTTGCAACTTTTAGCGATGGAACAAATTTTGGAATTCCAAAGCTAAATTTAGAGACGAAAATTAAAATTAGTGATGAAATTAGAATTCTGTTGCTATTTTAGCAACATATTGCTTTTTCTGTCGCTAAAAAATAGCGACAAGCATTTTAACAATGGATGGAATTCCATCCCTAAGACGTTTAGCGACGAATTTTTCAGTTTTAATGACAAAATTTTTTTTCCCTAAACTACCAATTTCTTTTAGTGACTTGTCTTGCTCTTCTTTTTCTTATTTTCCTTCTTCTTAGTCCCACTAGAAGAGACAATAAGTGCAACCTCCTTCCCTTTATTGCTCCCTTGCATAGCCTTTTGGGCCGTCATGAGCATATTCAAAAGCTTTGCAAGAGTGTACTCTATCTTGTTCATATGGAAGTTGGCAATAGTTTGCCTGAAAGACTAGGGAAAAGATTATAGGATCAAATCCACTTAGAGGTGGAAGTCCATTATAAAATCTAGACTCTTTAGCTCCTCCATGGACTAATCATGGAATTCACATGGACTCCTACATCCTCTCATTACTTCATCTTAGCACGAAAAAGCAGTTTATATATCTCATATCTAGCGATCTTACTATGCTCACTAAACAACTCTTATAGGTGTAGTAGAATTGTCTTTACACTTATGTACTTCTCATGTTGTCGATGGATTTTGGTGCTCATAGAAGGCCACACAATGCAATGTGCTCGCATGTCATCATCCTTCAATTTATTTAGAGTGCCTTGCTCCTCTTAGGAAGCATCTTTTAGAAGGGGTCTATGTGGGCTTTGTTCTAATACATATAGTATTTTTTTGGAAGTTAAAATAACTTTTAGGTTCTTAAGCCAATCAATAAAATTAAGGCTTGTAGGCCTATATTGGTAGACTAAGATTGCGAGTGGGTTTGAAGGTGCCATTTTATCAAGTTTCTGCAAAAGGTAACAAGATTACTTAGTTATATGACATTGTTATATGACATTGTGTGTGTATATTTATATATATAGATATACACTAACTTAGCAAATCCTACACTTCCAAAGTAGGAAATAAAAATCCTTTATTGGATAGATTTATAGTAGGTGATGAAGTTCTTAATGGACCATTAATATTCCTCAGGTACACATTGTCATTCTTGAAATACTAATTCTCATTAAGTGGACAACTATTGTCCATCACATCTCATGTGAGGTTCCATCAATCTGGCTCCTAATGTTATTGGCCTCAGGTACACATTGCGTTCTTTGCCTTTAGCATTAGTTAGGTCCACACCATTGGATTAGCGAAATGTATGGATTTGAACACTAGAAATCGCTGGTACTCCTGTTTGCCATTATTGGCCCATAGTGTATCCATACACCCACAACATCTCATGCTTAACAATAACAGTATATGAATCTCTTGGCTCAATGTACACCCTATGTATCCATAGCCGATGTATATAAGCCCAAAATCATGCAAGTTATTGCTCCAATGGAGAGCCTAGACCTAAATTTGGTTTGAAAGATTTTTGGGTTTTTAATTATTAAGGTCTCACTTTACATATTAACCGGTTTGCATTATATATATCACATACATACATTGCATGTCATCTATTCATATATATATATATATCACATATGCATATAGCATGTTACAACATCTATATCACATATATACATAGAACAGGCAAAAATGGATGCACAAATAAAGAGTGATTATGGGCCTTTCCTAACTCTGTTCTAACTCTTAGAATAAATTAGAATTGGGCCTAGCCCAAGAAAAGCCTTCAAGTCATGGAACTCCATTTCACCATCCTCATGGGCCTTGATCTATGCCACCAAAGGGTTGAATGAGCCACCATCTTGAACACTTCAAGCTCCAAGTCACAACTCTTGTGATTTACATTCAATCATTGACATATCAAGGCAAATCTTTACATCCTAACTCTATGTAATTGACATTTAATTACATAACAAAATAATAAAATTAATTATTATTACAAACCATATGATGTAATGTAAGTTCATGATCATTCCTTACATGTATGACAAACAAACATTTAATAAAATACAACTATTGCATGTTATCATCGTTTGTAAAGTCATAAAAAGTACTGAAAAATACTGTCCATAGGGGTGACACGTCCTTGACACGACCATGTCATAGGATGTGTCATTTTTTGCCCCTGGATAGAAGTAGACACACCATTTACACGACCATGTCACAGGGCTTACTTGTTGCTGTCTTAAACACAACCTAGGCCACAACACTTGCAATCAACATAAAGTATAATCACAACACTTGCAATTATCACAACTTTTAGCATGTAAATCATGTGATTTTGGCTTTGATACCACTTGAAAGGAATCAATTACATGCACCAGATTGAGTGGAAGTGCAATGTGAACACGAATTTTGTTAGTCAATCCTAATCTTAATATATACGATATTGCTTTAAAAATGCCTACAATATTCCTGTAACAGTACGAAATTTAGTTCCATGACTTTTGCATTTCATATTTTAGAATATGTAATAATAATATTCTATGTAATATATGTATAATGAATAAATGTTATTTTCTATATTACAATGTTTTTTAATGTCATCTAAATAATATTTGTATATTATCTTTTGTATAATATATATTTGAAAATAAAATTTTCATGCACTAAAGATTATTTTAACTATAATAAAAATAATTAATTTATCCTCGAAAAAATTATGCATAATATTTTATAAATAAATTAAATTATAGTTAATATTTTTAAAATTTTCTAAATACATAAAAAGTTAATTATTTATTTTTTCAGAATTTTACTCCCCTTAAAATTAAAATAAGGCAGCAATACACTGTTATCATGCTAGTACTATGTTATACAGAAATCATTTTATTTGGTAAAAAAAAAAGAAAAGAAATCATTTTATTAATTGAATAATACAACGAACTGCGGTCCGTCAAAAAAACAATGAGCTGAGGACGTCAACCACTGGCCTAATTCTCGTGAAAGGCCTAAAACCACAATCGCCGCCGCTGCTAACGACCAGCAAATAAATGTTACCTGACTTTTTATTTACTAACAACCAACAACGATGTTGAAAGCAGCGTCTACTGCTCCCAAATGGTTTAGGTTTAGGGCTCATGAACTCATTCTCCGCAATCAGAAACCAGTCTTCTTAAGCAGTAATAATTTCAGTCCTAATCTTCTTCTTCTCCTTAGTAGCAACAGTAGCAGTTGTAGTAGTGGTGCTGTCTATGGTAACAATAGATCATACTCAACTCTTTTTCCATGGAAGAAGAATCTCACTGTCAGCGCTTTCCTTGCCGAATCGGATTCCGCTTCCTCTTCTTCATTGGCCCGTCCAAGGCCACCACCGGTTTGTTCACCCCCTTACCTCTTTCCTTTTTAAGTTGAATTTGTTTGTTTAGTTTAATTTGCCTGAATTAGTCAATTTGTTGATCGTGTTCGTGTTTAAAACAAACAGAGTGCAATGCTGAATGGCCGGGTTTGGTTCTCAAGCTCTACTGCTAGTGGTAATGATCCTAACAATGTAAAATCATCAGTTGCTACTACAAAATCAAAACCAGAGGATAAGCAAGCTGCTGATGTGAAAATTCTCCAAACCCTTGCTAGTTACTTATGGATGAAAGATAATCCTGAATTTCGGTTAAGGGTTATTACTGCTCTTGCTTTTCTTGTTGGTGCTAAGGTGTTGAATGTTCAAGTCCCTTTCCTTTTTAAGCTCGCTGTTGATTGGTTGACTACAGCTGCTGGCAATGCTACTGCCCTGGCTTCTTTTACTACTGCTAATTCTACTCTTATTGCTCTTTTTGCAACCCCTGCTTCTGTTCTCATTGGTTATGGCATTGCCCGCTCTGGGGCATCTGCTTTCAATGGTAACCTTTTTAAATAAATTTTTTGTTTTGAGTTATAAAGTCCTTGTTTGGAGCAAATCATGTGCAATTGAATTGAATTGAATTCTTGCAAAATCTCATTTTTTACATGATTTCATTTCTTTTAAAAATGTATTATTTTTTCTTTTAAAGTTAAAGAATTCAATTTATGAAGTCTTCAAAAATGAGAATTGGCTTCATATAATTCTTTCATTTTTACACTTTCAAAACAAGGTGTTAAAAGTTTTCACCTTTCATTGATATTTTGCTTATTAGTTCTGTGCAAACCTTATGGTGACAGAATTGAGGACTGCTGTTTTCTCCAAGGTAGCTTTAAGAACAATCCGTCAGGTGTCAAGGAAGGTAATTTTTAAGCTCGAATATGATCCCAACTATGCTTCATATCTAAGATGCTTGTTTTTCATCTAACTGTTTGTCTTAGTTCCTTTCATTTACCTAATATGAGTCTATTTTAAGAATGCAGGTGTTTTCACATTTGCATGACTTAGACCTTCGCTATCATCTTAGGTATTTGCTTTGGAAAATTTATGATTAGCAATGATGTTTTTGCTTCTATTAAGTTTAAATGCTTTTATTGATGGTTCTTTTATCATTTTTTTTTTCTGTTTGCACTTAGTCGAGAAACTGGTGCATTAAATAGAATAATTGATCGTGGTAGCCGTGCAATAAATTTTATCTTGTCCTCAATGGTGTTCAATGTTGTGCCTACTATTCTTGAGGTATGACTATGACCTTCACTTTTTGAGCATCTTTTCATGCTGGCATTAGTTAGTTTTTGTTTCTGCTGCATGTATTATTCTATATCCGTCTATGTTGAACTCTTCAATCTATTGATTGACACCAATCAAGATTTCATGTTTATATATGTGACACTGCTTCCTTCTGAAAACTTTTGGTAGATTTATAATGTGCATCCTTGTAGATATCTATGGTGTCAGGTATTTTGGCATACAAATTTGGAGCACCATTCGCTTGGATCACTTCTCTTTCGGTTGCTGCATATGTTGCTTTCACATTATCTGTAACACAGGTTACTTATCTTCTATCAATTCTATCTCATGTGAACATTTTAAGAATATTTGGGTTTCTTGTTCTCTTTCCCAACTGCACACTTTGAGTTTTCTTCATTCATTTTCTTATGCTCCACAAGTCTAGTAGGATGATCATAAAAGAAAATAATATAATCCTTCAATATTGTTAATTGGAGTTAGTAAGAAAGTTAATAAAGTCCAACAAATATATATGAAAGATGCTCATAATTAGATTGTTGGCTAAGCTAAAGTGAGTCAAACAATTTTCAATTCTTCATATACCAAAAAATGGATTCACATCCCATTTTAGGATCAGTCCTCTCTTTCTTTGGAATGAACCAAAAAATTCTCAAATACTTTACTTTCCTTTGGGGCTGACAGGCTAATATGTATGTGTGTGTGTGTATATATTAATTTGTTGGAAGGGTTGGGGTGAAGGGAGGGATCAGGAAGGGTTTGTTCATTTCCATCTCTATTTCTTGAGTTCGTGAAACCCTGTGATAATCAATATTTCCTTAACCTGTCATTTTTAGTGGCGGACAAAGTATAGGAAGGCCATGAATAAGGCTGATAATGATGCAAGCACAAGGGCAATAGATTCTCTAATAAATTATGAGGTGAGATTCAGTCCGTTCCTGAATTTATTTTTTGTTATCTTTTCTTTCCATTTATGTCAAGCCCATATTTTTACACCCTTACTAATGCTTTTGTTCTTTGCTTCTTTTCCTTCTTCTCCCTTTTTGCCTTGTCCTAGACTGTCAAATATTTCAACAATGAAGCTTTTGAAGCTGACAAATATGACGAGTTCTTAAAAAGTAAGCATAGTTTAAGAATTGTATTTCTATCTTTTTTTTTTTAAATTTTTCTAGTATTTTTGCTTGCATCATAGATATGAATTTGAACTTTATAACCATTAAACTGAAAATTGATGCGGCCAATGTGGGTTTTATTGGTACTTGATGATTCACAAAATTAAGAGATGTGATGTGGTAACAGGTCTGAATTATAACTTAAAACATAATTAAGTATAACAACAAAATTACTTAGGGTTTGATTTAGGGGAAACCTCTACAAGATAATTTTATTATCTAGAAAAATAAGAAGCCACCGTAAAATAGTCTTTAACAGACCATTTATACTAAGGTTACATCACATAATAAACCTAACTTAGAAGTGTCACATGGCTGTTTTATTAAGCATTACTAGAACTGAAATAATAACTTCAATAGGGAAGGAAATAATCCTGCATCATTCTTCCCGAGTTGGAAATGAATCCAGCTCTGGTTTAAAAACTTGAACAATTTCAGCATACATCTCAGGATCAATCTTCTTCAACACTTCTTCAGCTATTCATGTACTTTCACTAGCAAATTTACCCAACAACCCAACCACTTCTCCAGGAATCACTTATACCAATTTCCTCTTCTTGATGTCACTTCCTTCTCATCCAACACATCTTCAATAACATCTACCTGTGCTTTGGTAGATGACTAGCTTGCGTAGAAATTGGTTTTAACTCCCCATCAAGTCTATCAAAAGAGTACAAATCTGAAACATTGAAGATTGGACTGATTTGTAAATCAGATGGTAGCTCAATCACGTATGTGTTGGAGCTGATTTTCTTTACCACCTCACAAGGTCCAAATTTTCTAGACTTAAGCTTGTTGTAAGTGCCTCTAGGAAACCTTTCTCACCACAAATGTACAAGCACCAAGTCACCCTCCTTAATTCCTGCAGTTGCTGATGTTTATTTGCAGCAGAAGAGTAAGTTGCATTGCTAGCCTTCAAGGCTGATTTCACCTCTTGATGAACCCGCTGAATGTGATCAGCAAAAGCCTTTCTTTCATCAATCAACCTGCCCTCTTGTGGTAATGGTACTAAGTGAAGAACATGTGTATTTAATCCATCTTGTATGCCTCTGCCATGACTCGCATAAACATCCTCAGCGCATTAGAGAGGCCAAGGGGCATCACCAACCACTCAAAAAGTCCATCTTGTGTTTTAAAAGCTGTCTTCTATTCATTACCACTCATTAATCTGATATGATGATAACCTCTTTGCAAATTGATTTTAGAAAATACCCGTGAAGATCCAATATATCTTCTAGATGAGGAATGGGAAAGCGGAAAGCGATATTTGATTATAATTTTGTTAATTGAACGGCTGTCCACATACATCCTCCAAGAGTCGTCTTTGTTTGGAGCAATAGCCGGACAAGCATACAAGCTCTTACTTTCTTGCACCAGCCCTTTGCTAAGCAACTCTTCCACTTGCCTTTATATCTCAGCTCGCTGCATAGGAGACATTGTATAGGCTGGCTGGTTTGGTAAAGGTGTTCTAGGAACCAAATCAATAGCGTGTTGGATGTCTCTCATAGGTAAACCATGCGGCAACTCATTACTAACCAATTATGCGTATTCCTTCAATAATGGCCTGATTTCATGAGGATACCGAAATGATTCTTCAACTTGCTCATTTGTCATTATTTTACCAACCAAAGTATACATAACCCAAGTTTTTGGCTTTCAGCCTCAAACTTTGCTGCGGATAAAAAACCATGAACATTGTTGATGGTAGAAGCACCAACTTCCTTAACTTCCTCTTTAAGAGTGTGTAAATTGTATCTCTTATTGGGCTTGTTGAAGGAGTAAGTATTAGGCTTGGTTCAGTGATCCATGTGACGGTCATACAACCAAGGTCTACACAAAAGAATATGCCCAACATCCATAGGAAGAACGTCACACAAAGCCTCATCATCCAATCATTGCAATGTGATTGGAATCTCATAGCCCTTATTCAACCACCTAACTTTGTAAGTGTGTAGATGCTTTTCTGCAGGCAGCTTCAGTTTTTGGACTGCTTCTGTAAAAATAACATTCTCCATACCTCCCATCTATAATTAAGCTACATGCCTTACCACCACAGAAAACACGAGTTCGAAATATACTGTGTGGCCTCCAATCTGTCTATTCATCCTTAACTATTGCAGCATCACTCTCCTAACCAACAAGGATTCTCCTGGAACTGGATAAACATCAACCTCAGCCTCCTCATCAATATAATTATCAAAAAGAGATGCCATGTCCTCTCGTGGACAATAATAGATATAATATCCTTGTTTTATATGAAGATTGTGAACCATTGCCTACTTTAAAATCACAGAATCAGAATTGCTTTGAACTCCAAATCGTACGACACTCTTCCTCTTCTCGCTCCTATCAATGTTGCTCACACCTTCAACAATCTTCCTCTGATGGGCTGTTTGATCACCTTGAAAATCCCAATTAGTGCTAGAACTACCTGTAGTTCTATAAAACAGAGGTCTCCTTGCACTGTAACGCAAAACCTTCCTTTCAGCCATTAGAGTATTGATAGGTCCCAGTCAGAATTGTAAATATTTGAATAGGTATTTTGCTTCAGGTGAGAATGAACCTCAAAAGAGTTTTTTTTTTTTTTTTTAAATTGGAATAGACTTGCTTTATTACTGTCGCTCAAAGAGTTTAAATACAAAAGGAATATAACAACCATTCCTAATTCTTAGAAAATATCCCTAAGATAACACAAATGAATCAACCTATTTTATAGCAAGTAAACAAGATTCATTTTAGATTTATTTCAACGGGCAAGTCAAGTCCCTATGTGCAACAACTTTTAGTCACAGTACTTTGGATTCTTAACAGAAACTCTTCTAGACCTTAGTGGCTTATCAAGACCTCCCCCTTTGACAGGAACCTTGTCCTCAAGGTTCAAGTTGACCACTTGTTTCATCCTCAACATAAGACCCTTCAAGCAACAACAATTGTGGCCCTTTGCATTTGTGCCGAGGAACAAATTTTTCATCACAATTAAAACAAAGGCCTGAAGTTCGTCTCTTTTGCATCTCATCCCAATTGAGTCGCTTTATTGGTGAAGCTTTCGTGGGCAAAGAGTCGAGAGTGCTTCCATTGAATGAACAGGTAGTCTTCTTTTGATGAGTCAGCTGCTAATCTCGCATTATAGCAAGGCTAATGGCTTCCTTGAGCGTTTTAGGCTTGAACATTCTTATGCCATCAACTACCTCAGCCTTGAGTCCTCCCATGAATGTTCCTACCAATGCTTTATGTGTCCACCCATATACCCGATTGCCCAGCCTCTCAAATTCCTTTTGGTAACCATGAAGAGAACCAGTTTGGCTAATTTTTGCTAGTAATTCATCAAAATCTTCGCAATCCGTAGGACCGAAATGAGACCATAGTTCCTCTACAAAGGTACTCCATGTCACCTCCTTGTTCTCCTCTTGGTAAGCTCGTCTTAGCCATTGCCACCATTGATTTGCCTCACCTTCCAAGTAAAACAATGCCAATGATACTTTTTGTGTTTCCAGAGTTGCTTGGTACTTAAAAAATTGATTAACTCGTGTGAACTACTTTGTCGGGTTCCCCCCAAGTACTTGGGAAACTCGAGCTTTGCAAGCTTTGAAGAGAACATGGGTCGTCTTCCATCCGTGTTATCATGTGAATGTCCATTGGAGGATTGTCCACTGGGTTCATTGAAGTTGCTCGGAGTCGTTGCTTGTCTGGTAGTCAAAACCTTAGTCTTTTTGTTGAGAGTAACTTCAAGTTGCCGCAACTTGTCATTGACTCCCAATACGATTCGACTCAAGTTATGCTGCAGGTCTCCTAGGCCAGCTTCCAACAGCTTGATTCTCTCCTTGTTGGTAGCCATATGTTGTTGTGTTTACAGCTTTGATACCATCAATAGGTCCTAGTCAGAGTTGTTAATATTTGATAAGGTATTATGCTTCAGGTGAGAATGAACCTCAAGAGTTTTATTTATTTATTTTTAATTGGGATAGACTTCCTTTATTACTGTCATTCAAAGAGTTTAAATACTTTAGGAATATAACTAATTCTTAGAAAATATCCCTAAGAAATAGGACACAACTGGTACATAAATAACAAATCAAATAACTAATCAACCTATCTTATAGCAAGTAAACAAGATTCATTTTAGATTTATTTCAACGTGCAAGTCAAGTCCCTACGTGCAACAGCTCTTAGTCACAGTACTTTGGATTCTTCACAGATACTCTTCTAGACCTTAGTGGCTTATCAAGTATATTGATGGGCATCTTCAAGATTGAACAATCGAACCACCCCCATCTCATCTCTTACAGATTTGTTCAACCCTGTATGTATACATATAAACGTGAAGTCATTTGCTTGCTTGTCTCATTTAAACTCCGCTCAAATTGACAGATTGTTGAATTTGGAAGTATGCTCTTCAATGACTTACTATTTTGTTTCAAGCATTGGAATTTCTCATATTATTCCATAGCATAATCAGCCGGCAAAGAATTCTTTCGAAGCTTTTTTTTTTCTTATGTTCCCATGTGCTGATTTTCGTGTTGCTTTGTCTCACATGTTGCTTCAACCCTCTTCCACCTTTCAATTGCAGTGCCTTTCAATTTGAGTTTGACAAACAACTCCTTTCTATTTTCAGCCATTGGTTTCCACTCAAAATACGTTTCCACGCTAACCTCCCTATCGAGAGTCTTCCGCAACTTTCACCTTAACTTGGCCACCATCCAGATTAAGAGCATGTAATAACCGATCTTCCAATCTTCCTCCCACTGCATTATGTACGATTCCAGCATCATGAAAGAGGTTTTCATCCTTTACTTCATCAAAATCGTCCTCGAGACCACCTTTCGGCATGTTTAGGTTGCCTTCCAGATTCTCCACATGGGCTACCGTTGGTTCCTGTCACTGCAAGGCTTGCACAGCCTATGGCAAATCTTCAATCATGCGATGCATCTCAGCTAATTCTGTTTGTTGGGATTGATTGCCTCTCCCACAACCTCTACGACATCCAACCATTGTCTAAGAACAAACCAATAACACTAGAAGGTTCGGGATCTTTTTCGCTCCGATACCAGTTGATGTGGTAACAGGTCTGAAATATAACTTAAAATACAATTAAAGTACTGGAATGGTTAATTAGGGTTTAATTTAGAGAAAACCTCTAAAAGATATTGTACTATTTAGAAAAATAAGAATATTGATGTAGGACGGATTTAGGGAATCTATTTTACAATTGATTCAATTGATTTTGTGATTTAAAGGTTTCAGGCTTATAGTAATCACAGCTTGAAAGAAAGTGTTAGGAATCTCACCTCTAAGCTAGCAAACTTTATTAATATCAACTCCGAATAACTGAATTAATTATAAACCATCACAAGCGTAGGTGTTTATAGACTAGGAATTAATCCTAATACTTCTAGGATTCATACTCTTAAAGAAAACTGGAAACAAATTAAACTATCGTGAACCAATTAAACTCCTAAACAAGACTTCTAAATAAAAGTGAAGGTTGCACATCAGCTTAGAAATTGAATTATATCATTGTCCTTACATGAGAAATTATATTTTCCTGAACACATTCAAACTAAGAACTCATGTTGGAAAGGACTCCTCTGTTTTTTCGGGCATGTTGGCAGATTTTTTTTTGGTGGCAAATTAATAAACATGGTTCCCAAAAAACATAGTTTTAAATATCAGTCGCATATTAATGAGATTTTGACCTCTCAGTATGCTATTTAGTGATACATTATAGAGGATTAATGAAAATCTAATTTTCCTTTGGTTTTTCATATCATTTTCCTTTGGTTTTACATATTCTGCCTATTTTTTGTGGCTGTATCCCTTCTTTTTAGTTCTCAAATTAATAGCGAGTTTTTAACCAATATGCCTCTAAATTTACCCATTTGAATGATAATTGCTGTTAAAAATTCACTATAGCCGCGACCATTTCAGTCCGATACAAAACTGAATCCGATACCAATAACCCTGCCAATAAATCGTTCAACTCAGACTCAACTATATTAATATATTTTCTTCGTTTTCCCCTTTCCTTGTTACTTGGTAGGATGAAAGAAAGAAAGAAGTTACCTTGTTTAAATATAAGATAAGAGAATCTCTATTTGCATTGACTTTGTTATTTTACCCATAAAAATTTTACTAGATAAATTAAGTTAGAATTCAGAACATACAAGGTAATTGAAGTAATTTGCTCATCAGTACACCATTCTTTCTGTTCTCTTTCTATTTTCTCTATATATGAGAGAGATTGGTTGGTAGTAAAGGAAAAGGTTACTTTCTTTCTTTATTGTTCCCCCTTTGTATTCCCAAACAAGTAAAAGATAGTTTTCACCTTTCATTTCCTCTCTTGTTTTCTTTCCTCTTATTTTCCCTTTCACTAGACATGATTTAAATGAATGTTTTGTATTTCTGCAATTTTATGTCTTCTATGTTTACCTTTTCTTCCCTTAATTTCAAAATGACTTTTTTCCCAGGGTATGAAGATGCAGCCTTAAAAACACAACGAAGTCTTGCTTTTCTGAATTTTGGGCAAAATGTGATATTTAGCACTGCTTTGTCAACAGCGATGGTTTTGTGTTCCAATGGGATTATGAATGGACAGATGACAGTTGGTGATTTGGTAAAAGTTTCTTCATACAATTAAGCCTTACATCATTGTTGAATGACTAAATGATGAGTAGACAAGTTAAATGCATAAATTTTAAAATGCAGGTTATGGTAAATGGACTTCTCTTCCAGCTATCCTTACCTCTCAATTTCCTTGGTAGTGTTTATCGTGAGACTATACAGAGTCTTGTTGATATGAAGTCTATGTTTCAACTACTCGAGGTATTTCTCGAGAAGCTTAATACAATTTTCTTGCAATCCCGGACACATAACTGTTTGTTTCTGTTTTTCCTTTTCATCATTCTGGGAAAGCAACTTTATATTCTGAACTGATTTTTGTTTGTAAATTTATTTCTTATGTAGCTATGTTATTTTTGAGAAAGCATGGATGAATAAGAAGCCAAAATACATTTTGTAGTTACAATAAGTGATGGTCTAGAGTTTTCTTTGTGCATGTTTTCTTTGGCACTTGTTACATGATTTCTCATTTAATGGTTTATTTAGGAGAGGGCTGATATTAGAGATAAAGAAGATGCAAAGCCTCTCAAGTTAAATGGGGGTAGCATTCAGTTTGACAACGTTCACTTCAGGTATTCTGTCATTTTCCTTTTTATTTTTTATTTTGTTTGGTTATGTAGTAGCCTCACCACTCTAATACGAGTTAAAGGTTTTACTTGCAGGCCATTATTCTTTAGCTTATATTGGAGGGGTGAGGTTTCCACATAACTTATCTCTTGCATTTAGCAAGTTAATTTTCCAAAGTCGATTACAAAAATATTTCTTTAGTTGTATTAATTTTTATTCTAGTTGGATCTTTAGACTCTACTTGAAATCAATGTATCACAAATCTTAGTAGCAATCTAGTGCATTTCTATTCCTGCATCTGTACAAGTAAATGTTTAATAGACCTTACCTGGATACCTTGAAAATTTGGTTTATGTTGCAAACAGGCAATTGAAATCATTTGGTTTCTTGAGTATTCTGTTGCTTGTCTTCAGTGTTGAAACTTTTGAGGAATTGGCTGGTAAAGTTGTTGGAGTTGTAGATATCTAATACTCTATGTCTGGTGCAGGATGTAAGAAAAATTAATTTTAGTTATTGAATTTAAATTATTCTAAAAACTTTGCTTAATATTTAAGTATTTTTCCTCCGAGCAATGTTAGTTAATTAGGGTTACATTGATGGACAATATATTCTGAGAAATCCGTCCATGTATCATTGGGATAAAAAAGGATATGAAAACGTAAGAGTTTCGTTAACTTATAAGAAAGATGGTTTTGTTGACTATGCAGGAGTTTAGAGTGAGAAAAAAAATGATTATTTATTGAAAATGGAATGTTCATCTGTAGGAAATTCAATTTGGTAGTCAAAAAAAAAAAAAAAAAAAAATTCAAAGCTACTTGTGCCTTGTAATTTGTAACCCTCTTCTTTTAAAGTTATATCAATAGCTGCTGTAAACTTAATTAGTTGTAAGAATTGTAGCCTGGGTTAGTTTTGTTGCCTAAGGTGTGTGTCTCTTACGATTCACATATAATTGGAAGTTAATGGGCGCTTATTCTTTAAGCTAAGATTTCAAGCTTTCTTCTATATTTCTTTTTTCCCAAAGAAAAGAACTTGTTTAAACTAAGAAACCAGAAAAATAAAAAAAATACAAATGTCAAATATATGTTAGTAAAATATGAATTGCCTTCTTAAATCTCTTATCAGAATATCAATTTTAGTTCTAAGCATCTGAAGCATTTCAATCTTGATCCATAGAAGTACATGCCATCAATTGCACATGGTTGGAGTAAGAAACTAGAGGTAGGCTTGAAATGTCGCCAACGTTAAAGTTCTTTGCTATTTATTATTGATATAAAATGGTACAAATGAATGCGAGTGTGGTTATATATTATCGTGGTTATTAGCCCTTAAATTTATCGATATATACTCTGTTTAATTAGTTTATATATTTTTTGATTTAGAAGTTTAGAATTTTGAGTTCTTGCATCGTGACTTTATTTTCTATTGGCTTAGGTTTCAAAACCATTATTTTTGCATTAGAAATCGCATAACTCATTGGGGAACTAGGATCATCTAAGTCTGTTTTAAGCCTTTGTTCTCTCAAGAAGGATTGAGGGGCAAAGATTTGAAAATTTTGGGAATATTTGATAGGATTCAGAACCTGGATGAGGTGCCACACCCAACATGATGTTGAGTGCAATGCTTAAGGAATTTAGGCATGAAGCATGGCTGCAAAACTTATATCACGAACCCAAAAGTTTCATTTAGGATCTGTATCGGACAGGTATACCAATGATCTATTTGTTGTCTTTTGGATGTGAGATGTGACAACTGAAAAAACCCAAAACGGGTTGCTGCCGTGCTGTGCAGATTCTGCTGCAGTTTCAGTATTTTAATTTTCTGTTCACGTTATATTTAGAACTATATGCTCCTTTTATATTTCAAACTGCATCCATTATTTATGCAAATATTATCGTATGCATTAGTTTTGCATTAACAGCCTATGGAGCCTGCAAAAATCTCTTAAAGATCTGAATTCACACTAATTAATATCAAGTCACGGATATGTTTTAAATGTATCCAAAGTCTGAATATTTTACAATTGAAAATTAGAGAAGTCTCTGATGGCTCTGTTGTTTATTAATTTACTCATGCAATGTACTTGCAACTTGTAACAGTTACCTTGCAGAAAGAAATATTCTTGATGGCATATCTTTTGTTGTATCTGCCGGAAAAAGTGTGGCTATTGTTGGAACCAGTGGCAGTGGTAAGGCTTTATTTGTCAATGTTTGCATGATTAATTTTTTCTGTAGAACAGTTCTCCAGAAGGAAACTCATGTATCTCTCTCTGCATTTGACCTTTGATGCTGGCCACATTTGATCATGGTTTCAAATAATGGTAGCACGATAAAGGACCTGTTGTAGGGTTAACGTAACAGTAACTGTCTATTGAGGCAAAAAGTTTTTCAAAAAAATTTCAAATGTTTGAAATAAATAGAATTTGAAGGTGTTCATTTGAATACAAGCATAAAATTATCTAATAAGTATAATTGCAATACAAAAACATATATTCTATTGGCTCATATAATCATCATGCATACACAATACCATAAAATGCATTAATTAATCTATTATTTCATATAATAAACATACACACACTAATATAAAAAGTTAGTCAAATAAAAAGAAATGGGAATTTTGACCATATTTATTTCTCTTTTTTTTTTTTTGATAATTTTAATAAAAATATGAAAAATTAGTCAAATAAAGAATAATTGCAATTGCAACGTTACTTCGCTATGGGTATTGGTCATTAACGGCATTTATCGGCCTTTACTTTATGTCGCGACAGTTGTTGTCATTTGTCAATTTTTTTTTCACCATTATTTATTAATGATTTTGGTCATGGTCCTTTAAAAAACCTATAAATAGTGGTCGTTACATTACGTAACGACCGTTAATTAAAACCATGCATTTGATGGGGTAGCCCAAGCATTTATACATCTAAATTGGTTTCATCACTCTATAAATGCGGCAATAAAGATGTTCATAGTTTGGTTGACAAGACTGAGTTTTAATTCTCTCACTTATACTTGTTTCGGTTTGACTGCAGAAACCTGAAAACATAGAGAAATAGTTAACCAGAATAACCATTAATTTAATTCTTTACTTTTTGCTTAATAACTAAAATCGAAACAATATTGAAATCTAGGGGTGTTTTCAATTATATAATGACTTTTTTTTTTTTTAGAATTGTATCAATAGAAAACGAACTTGGTATGAGTAAAAAAATTCAATTGCCCATGGTTGAAGTAAGAAATAGCTAATATTGCTTGCAAAATATCCATTCTTTTATTGTATATTTTTATGTTTCGAACTTGAAAAATATACTTTTTTTGGTTTTTTTTTCTAAACAAGAAAATTAATTTAAATGGAATTCTATATTTTTTAACTAAATAAAATAATTTATAATTACATTGTTAATTTATAGTAATTAATAATTTTTTTTCAATATTTATATGTAAAATTTATATTTATGTATTTTTTGTATTTCAAATATTTATTTATATATCCCTACATTTTAAATATTTAAATGTTTCTCCCACGTATCTATTTTTAGTATTTTCAAAAAATACAGTTTTGCAGTATCCGTATTTGAGAATATATTCCACATTGAAAAAGTGTATAGCATTAAAGTAACTTATAAGTGTTGTAGATTGGAACTTAACACAAATTAATTGGTTTTGTGTTACATGGACTTAATAAGTCCACATGTATGCATGGACCAACACTGTCGAGGCCCATGGAATTGTTAACATGATATTAGAGCGGTGATCTTGGGCTTGTGTTCAAGACCTTGGGTTGGTTATGGCCTATTTTTGATCTTGTTTGAGTTGGGTGCGGCTTGTTTGAGTTTGGTACGACCCATGTGCGTTGTTTGTCGTTTGAGCCATTAGGTGTGGTCGTTTGAGTTTGGTACAACCCATGTGAGTCGTTGGGTGCGGCCCGTTTGTGTTTGGCAAGTGTAATTGGGCCTAAGGGAGTGTTGGAGAATATATCTCACATTGGAAAAGTGCAAAACAATAAGGCTTATAAGTGGTATAAATTGGATCTAAACGCAACCTAATTTGTTTTGTGTTGTAAAGGTTCAACCCTATTTATAAGTCTACATGCATGTTCGTGGGCGGGCCAACACTCTCGAGGCCAGTGGAATTGTTAACAATCCGCTTGTACATTTCCTTGTTTTCATACTACTTTGGTTAGAATTATTGATTAATTTGTAATACATATTTTGATAAGAATTACTGATTAATTTGTTATAAAGTGATCAACAAGTTTGCTCAGGTGGCTGTTAAAACAAAAGGCACCTTTTTAACAAAAAAATCTACTTGTTCTAATGATGGAAATCATCTAAGATTTCATATAACCACAAAAAAAAAAAAAAAAATCCTTTCTTTACGACATTGATCACCTCTACCTTCTCTTCTTTTGTTGGTTATCTCTATTTTTTGGACATCAGTCTAAAATTCTCCTTCGGCCACCATATCCCATTGGCCTCCCTCTTTTTTTTCATTACCATTGTCATTCCTTTAATAGGGTGTTTGATTTAGCTAATGGAGAGAGTTGATAACTGTTTCTCATCAAAAAACTAGATTATAGGTGAGGTTCAAAAGTCAACAGCTGATAGTTGTTATAATCCCTAATATCTCTGATTTTTCATTAGTTCTATTTTGGAGATTTTTTGGCCAAATGCATACTTTTACCCCTAAACCCTACTTAATTAACCTCTTCCGCTCCTTAGCTTTTATTATGTTCTATTCAATCTTTAAACTTTTATTTTGAACCTATCTAACCCCTATAATACATAAAATTGATGTATTTTTTAAATCAATGTTGATATGCCCCGATAATACATAAAATCGAAGTATTTTTTAAATCAATGTTGATATGAATACAAAAACAATTTATATAAGCTAAAATAATGTTTAATGAAAGACTTTATATAACTAAATTTTTTTTTTCTAACTTTTTTGATATTAGTTTTTAATTTTAATTATATTGTTTTGAAGTTATCTTTAGTATTTTATGTATTTAAAATCATTTGAAATTAAGTTTCTATTCATTTTCATATTGCTTGCATTAAATAGAATAAAAAAATAGAAATTGAAAGGTGAAAAAGGTTCAAAATAAGAGTTTAAAAGTTAAATAGAAAATAATTAAAGTTGAGGAGTATCAGAGGTTAATCGTGTAAAGTTCAAGCAGAAATTTTTTCCACTAGTTGATATCTGAATTGAATTGAATTTAACAACTTAATCATATTGAATAATAATAATAATAATAATAATAATATAATTATATATAAATTATTTTTTATTTGGATTATATTATCTTTATTAAAAATAATTAATAACAAACAACTTCCTTTAAATTAAATATATATAATGAATATTTTATAATAATAAAATAAATATTATTTAAATTATAATTAGTAATTTAATAATTGGGAAAAGTTCAATAAAATGTTATGTGGTTAGACACTTTTTCACTTAAAGGGCTTTGGTATTTTGCGTAACATGTAAGAGTATGTGGTTTGATTCTACTTGCATTTTGGTACCCTACTTAGTAATATTGTTCAAAATATTTGATATAATGTTAAAATAATATGAGTTTTTAATAGTAAAATTATTTACGAAGTAATATAGCATTCAACTAACTAAAATAAATTCACAATAAATAAAAATCGGGAGAATTGCTATTTACCTTCTGTATTTTGGTCTAATACACTATTTCATCCATGACATTTGAAAAAATATTTATTCATCCTTGACATTTGCAATTCGTATACTATTTCATCTCTGACAGAGGGACTAATGAGTGTTAACTATTGCAAATGTCAAAGATGAATAAATATTTTTTCAAATGTGATGGATGAAGTAGTGTAATAGGCCAAAATACATGGGGAAAATAACAATTATCCCATAAAAATCAGATGTATTTTAATTTTGTTATGAATAAAAAGAAATAATTTTTAAAATAAAGTTGTAATATTTTTAAAAGTATCTAAGTAGTTATATTGATGGTAAATCATATGTAAAACGTTTATATTATCAAAAGGAGTCTTATATTAAAGTTTTATTGACAATGTTTGTTGATAGGGTATTAAAGTGTTAGAAAATGAAACCATATACTTCTAAATGTTACGAAAAAAATCACAAATATTTAAGTGAAAATGCATCTAGCCACAAGTTACTTTTTTGTACTTATTTCTAAATAATTATAATGTTTATATGTATAATTCTTTGAAAAATTATATTTGTGAAAGTTACATTTTGAAGCTCACTTTTTTATTAGTATTTTTAGTAATGCATAAATTAAAAATAATAAATTATTATTTGTTACTACATGCTATTTTTATATAATTTATGACTTATGTATAAAATTACATTAAAAATAATATCTTTAATGATCATTCGACATACTAATAACTAATAATATTTTACCAAACAGTTCATATATATTAGCTATTAGTTATCAACAACAACTATCAACTATTAGCTTCTATAAATAGCTAAACCAAATAGGCCTAACTAGGTGGCACCATTTAGTTCCTTGAAGTACCAAAATGAGATTCCTTTTCTCCACTCGTACATATAAGGATAATTTGGGTTTAGTGTTTTGAGAAGTTGTTGTTTTGCTTGAAAGGAATAGGAGGGAAAGAGGGATTCTGGTTTTGCTTGAAAATGAAGAGAATAATTGCGGTAATTGAAAGTGATTACAGACGTGGATGCATTTGAAGTAAAGCATGTGGACTTGTGGAATATGTATTATCCATATAGGGGATCCTGTAGGTGAAAACTCGTCAGCTTGAGACAGAGAGATGTGTCTATCTATTTTATTTAGTTATTCAATTAAATCAATGATTAGTTATTGGAGCAAACAACAATAATCAGCATTTCATCCGACATGTATTTCTTATTTTTCAATGGTTTTACATCTTAATAGTTATCGAAGCCAATCTGAATGGTTCATATGTTAAAAATTATTACAAGGTTTAGATTTTGATCATTTAATTGCTAAAAAAGTCAATAGAAGTTCAGGCTTTTGTTTGTTTGTTTGTTGTTCGGCCCTTGTTGAATTTTTGAACCATTAAATATTGGGCTTTATATGGACTTCTTTCTTATGGCTTTTTATAGTGCAAATTAATGTTGCAGTCTATTTCAAAATTCTTCATACCCATTTGAACATATTCTACTTATATATGCACATGTATGGGTCATTTGACCAAAACCATCGCTCCAATTATCCGATTTTGCTTGATCATTATTTCAGATTTTGTTTTTATTGATTGCTTTAGGGAGCATGTTGCTAGAAAGAAAAATTTCGAACAGGGGAAAAAGTTTAAAAAACAAAGAAAGAAAGAAGTATTTTAATGCTTGTACTTATATAAAAAAATACTCGAGCACTTGCATTAGGGATGGCTGTTCATTAGTTGCTTCATTGCACCATTGATGGATCAAACCCTTATATGCTTGCAGGCAAGTCAACTATTCTCCGATTGGTCTTCAGGTTTTTTGACACTCATTCTGGAAGTGTAAGATTCAATTTTTCTGCTGCAGTGATCTAATTGATTTCAACTCTGTTTTTTGGAAGCATTCCTTTTTAAGTAGTGTCTGGTGGAAGATTTGACCATGACAACTTTCTTCAGCTTCTTCCCTTCAATTTTTGAGATCTATATTATTGTTATATTCCAATTTGAGCTGTTTCCTTGCTGCAATCAGAAACTGGGATTGACTTGTTGAGTCTTGACAGATAAGGATTGATGGTCAAGATATACGGGATGTAACATTGGATAGCTTGCGGAGGTCCATTGGTGTTGTCCCACAAGACACAGTAAGTCTATTTGAGCACTTTAATCGTTATTCATTTAATTCTGTTGTGTTTTATGTAAATTTATAGGTCCCTTCTGAGATCTTGCAAAGTAGTGATGCTGACTGGCAGAACTACTCTTTCCTCAATGTGCAGGTGCTTTTCAATGACACAATATTTCACAACATTCATTATGGGTGTCTTTCTGCAACAGAAGAGGAAGTGTGTATTTTGCCTTTTCGCTTTGCTTGTTGAGAAGTGTTGATTGTACTTGGTTGTATATTGCTTAACACTCATTTCCTCTCAGGTCTATAATGCTGCTCGACATGCAGCAATCCATGATACCATCATGAGCTTCCCTGAGAAATATTCTACCGTTGTAGGGGAACGAGGGCTCAAGGTGAGAAGTTATTTACTGCATGGGAAGGTTATGTGCATTTTTTGGGGATCTGCAAGGGAAGTATAATATATAGTAAAGAATGGATATTTTGCAAGCAATTTTCATGAAGAGGAGACAACCATCTGCAATTTTTTTTTTCAATGGACTCTTGAGATTTTAATAACTGAGGGTCTCTCTCTCTCTCTCTTTTTCCCCCTAGTTGAGTGGTGGTGAGAAGCAGCGTGTGGCATTGGCACGTGCATTTTTGAAAGCACCTCCTATACTGTAAGCACTCCATTCTTCTTCCTAGCCAAATCTATATATATACCGATTGGGTATTTTATCTTTCTTGTTAAAGACTGAAGACAACAATTCTTGTGTCTATTTCTAGTTCCTTCCTTACCATTTACCAACAACAGTCAGTCCCTTGAATGTCTGCTTCTAGTTATTTCATGTGAAAATTATGCTTCTTATTTGGCAGAGTGCTTGATGGAAATGGAAAGAGTTTATTAGGCTTTTGTAACCAATCATTTGTTTTAAAATTCTACAATGTCTTTGTATTTGGATGGTGTTCAATAGTATTTTGATTATAAGTGCTAATTTTGACAATTGTCTCCTTGTTTTCCAAAGGTACATCAGTTGAAATCATAGTTATTCTATCATAGCTTTTTTAGGTATAGTGTAAGTATAGTATAAATCTTTTTGAAGAACATTTAAATGTGATACTACTTTCGGCACTGCTGTTATTTTGCTTTTGATGTGTCTGTTTGCAATATACAATTATTTGTGGTCTGTTTCTCTAGTTTGATTGAAAAGCTTTATTTAGCAACTCAACAAGTTTGACATCCTTATTTAATCTACAGTTAGCATGTATATTCTTTCTTTTTCACCATAAACCAATTATGTCATTACAAATATCTGTAGGTGTTGTGGTAAATCTCTTAGAAGACTATTTAAATGTGATATTACTTTCTTCTATGTTGTTATTTAGCTTTTGAAGTTTGCGTTTGCAATATTTCCCTGAATCTCTCTTAACATTTCAGTAATAGTCATCAATTTTCTTGTTTTTCATGATATAACTTAGGGATTGTTTGTTTCATATTCCAGAATCAAAATTGGAATCAGAATCAGAAGTGGAATGAAGGGGAGTCAAAATGGAATAAAAATTTCAATAAAGTGTTTGGTTTACAAGGAAATTGGAATCAATATCATTTGTACATGAAAATATAGTTATAATCATTTTTTACGTACTAAAACTTAGCATTATGGTTATCTATTATAAAAAGTTATTTTTTAAATTGTTTATTGATATTTACTCAACTATTATTATAATTTTTTAAAATTATTATAAAAATTACTTATTATTTTAATAAATATTTTTATTAAAATATTAAAATAATTATTTTATTAATTTATATATTTTATTCATCGCTTCAAAAAATATATTTTATTTCATAAATTTTAATAATATATGTTAATATATAAATATTTGACTAATTTATAATTAGTTAGACTTGATTCCCATGGAAATGAGAATCCATTCCTTAACTCTCATAAATGGAATGGGTGGATTCCAAATGATGGATGAATCCATTTTCATTCCCATGCAAAATTTTAGTCAACCAAATATTAGGAATCTAATGGTCAAAAAAAAAAAAAACATTAGCAATTGAAATCACTCATTCCGATTTCGATTCTCACTCTTATTTTTCAAAAAACAAACGATCCCTTAATAATTTAAATATGGATGTTTATTGCATTCTATTTCTACTTTACCTAATCAAATTTTCAGCTTGAAGTACTAAATTATGCATGATGTAAATACCTCAGTTCTTTTCTTTCCTCTTGGTTTTATGAATTGGATGGTTTTGATTTTCACAGGCTGTGTGATGAAGCTACCAGTGCATTGGACAGTACGACAGAAGCAGAGATACTAAATGCACTGAAGTCGTTAGCCAATAATCGAACTTCAGTTTTTGTTGCTCACAGGCTTACAACTGCAATGCAGTGTGATGAGGTAGGCATTTAGAAATCATATAATCTTCATAAAATCTTGAAGTTTTAGCTTATGTAATAATAGCTTCCTGACTGCATATCTAAAATAAATAAGTTTTTCTAGGTATTATATAGGCTAAAATTAGTCCTTCACTGCCATTAGAAAATAGAAATCTGAAACTCAAAACTTTTTACACCCATCCTAATTAGGAAATTTCTGAACCAATACTTTAATATGTAGAAAAACTACTTCAATATCTAATTGCAACAAAATCCCAAACAGTATTAAAATCTAAATTTTCAAATTAAAAATTTCAAGAAAAATTCTGAATTTCAGAATTAGCAGTTGACTCAAAATAATTCTTAAATTTGATTTCCTTGATGCATCTTTCTCTCGATTGGTGAAAATTCACCACTCTTGAGTCCTGTAAGTCAGAAGAATCAACACTTGGAGAAGATGCTTCTTTATATTCTTGGATAACAACCAAAAAAAAAAAAAAACAACTTAAATAATAAATAGCATCTTTTCCTTCATATTAACTATATCAAAGGTTCACCTCCAAGGCACAAGTCCTAGCGCCTCAAACATTGAAATGTAAGCGACTTTATTGATGCACATGCCTTGTTGTCAAGGCAAGGTCCGCATCTCAACATTACTTTGGTTTACAGCTTTTCTTTACCCCACTTCTTTTAATTGGCTCTTCATCTATAAATACATGTGTACACATGTACGCGCACATATGTGTATACTTTTCCAAAGTTGATCAACTATCCAAGTGACATTACAAGCATGCCAAGTCAAAATTTAAACAGCTATAATAAAGAGAGAAGCCGATGTAGCTTTAGATCATACTCTAACAGTCTATACTAGGAAAGAAAACATTGTTGTAAGGGTTTTTCCTACATTTTCTCTTCTCCATTTCTCTCTCCATCATCGATCGGATCATTCTACCTTAGTTTTCACCTTTTCTAGATGTTTCTCTCCAGTCCACTATTATACAGATAGAATTTGAGCCAGGCTGGGCTGGGGCTTCGCAGACTCTATCCAAGCCTGGACTTTTCTTGGGTGCATGTGATCAGGTGTAGTGCTTAGTGAATTTTTAATTATGCCATCTCTTAGATTAATGTTTTGCTTTTGGTGTTTGTCAAAGGATTTTATGAATAAGGGAGTTGTGGATTATGTGTTTCAGTTTTTCTAAATTCTATTTGTTTCTAATAATCTCTTATGTGCTTATCTTCTGTGCTTCACCTCTCTTAGGTGCAGTCACCTTTAATAACTACGATTACAGAGTTTATCAGCACATATAAGATAAATTGTAGTTTTCAATTTTGAGAAGTTCTTGTGTTGCAATGAATGGAAAAATAAGCTGGAATTCCTCTATTTTTCCCATTCATGATCTCTTTATCTTCTTCCACTGGAATAAATTCCTCTATTTTTCTGACTTAATTTCAACTCCTCAAACTCACCGTTTTGCAAATTATTTGATGTGTCAACACTCAAAAATTTTGATTTTTTAACATTTTCATCTCTCTTTCATGATAACAAATATGTCAGTTCTTTTAAGAAAAGTATGTGCATCCCTCAGACAATATAACGTATCTAACACTATAACTTCTTTTGATACATGAATGTAGCAATTTTAGAATGTAATCTTTGAGTTCAACCCACATAGAGAACCCGTCTGGGTAAATGATTTCCATGCCATTTGCTCCAAAAACTTAAACTCTAATGTACAAAAGTTGGTCCACACACTCAAGTTGTCCACACGACATTCAACTTGAATGCAGGGCGATTGGTTCCCCCTCTCCTCTTGTTTTACTGAACAGCTGTGAATTTGATTGGATTATTTGACAAGTTGCACTACCTTTCATCTTGAAGCATTGAACAGGTTTACTTGTCTTAGGAAGGAGGGAGGCAGTAAGCATCAACCCTTTTTGTTCTGCATATCCATACCAAGCTTTTGTAATAATTTATTACCCATTTATATAATGTTGAAATAAACTTTCTTGTATGAAACTGTTTCTTTGACATTTTGTTTTTCACCATAAGTTTTAGGATATACAAGGTTATCTTATTATTTAGTTATTGATTTACTTTATTTCTCATTGTGTGAAAACAGTGATTTTGTTCTCTGTCAATCTTTGTGTTTATGCACGATGATATGAAGATATTCAACCACTTTTGCATTCTGTTTTAAAATTTCATCTAGGACTTCTCTCATTTTTTTTTCCTACAAAAATAGTGTTATATAAAAGAAGAGACTAAAAATCGGAAGAAGAATCACAGTCCTTTTTGTGCTTGAATCTAGTTGTTTATAACATCCCCTATTAGTGTTTTCAACTTCTTGTGGTTCATATCATTAATCCATGGACATAGCAAATTAGGCAGCTACATCATAGAAAAAACTTTGAATCTTGCATATATTTTCTTGCAGCATTAAAAGGTTTGATGTTGGTTGTATATGGAGTTTGAATTGGGTGTATAGGATGCATGTAAAGTTCAATTAATAGGCACTTCTGTATCACAAACTTCAAGAAACTTTTCGGAAATGTTTTTGAGCTCTTTTCCGCAAATTTGAAAAATTAGGAAACATGTTTCCAATTTGAACAATGTACTTCTTTAGTTTTTTCCTAATATAATTATACTATATATTGATAGTAATAGATATTTTTTTCTATATATATTATACTATTTCTTGATAGGAGTAGATATATTTTTCTACACACACATATACCCCTATATTTTTCTACACACACACACACACACACACACACACACACCCCTATATTTTTAATATTTACACGTTTCCCCACATTTTCATTTCCTTTATATATTGATAGTAATAGATGTTTTTTCCATATATATTATACTATTTCTTGATAGTAGATATATTTCTCATATATATAGACCTATTTTTTTTAATATTTACACGTTTCCCCACATTTTCATTTCCTTTATTTTTGAAAGTAACGTTTCACCATATATGTTTCCCCATTTTCACATTTCTATTTCTGTGCAACTTAGTGTATATGTAAAATTACTTATTTACAGTTAGGTGTAGGCAAAACAAATTGAAAAAGCAAAAACTGAATCAAAACGGAAGAAATCAATTAAACCTAGAACTCAGTTAAGTTTTTAATTTATGAATTAAAACCAATGCTTTATTTAAACCAAAATACATTCATTATGTATATTTTATTGTAAATGAACTATATAATTATTTGCAATAAATAATTTTTGAATACCTGCATTTTTCAATTGTGACGCACAAAAGTACATTATTCAACATATCAACAAGTTATACAATCAACTTAAAAGAATAATAACATCATGATAATGATAATATATACATAAAAATTTGCTAAACCATTATCATATATCTTTTGTTGGTAAAAGATTAAATTTAAATTGAATATTATAAATTGGTAGAGATTGACTAGGAAAATTGATCTGGCTGAACTGCTGGTAAACTAATAAATGATCTGCTTATCAATTGGACAATGTAAACAGTTAGGTTCAAATTTCAATTTAAACAGTTTGGTTAGCCAAACCATGAGCAACCTCATGTCCAAGTTCTAACCATTTGGTTGATTCTCTAACACAAAATGGTCTATTCAATTCAGAATAGGTTTTATTTTCTTTGCACCATATAATTAATCTTTTCTGTTATTTGTTCTCTTCCTGACACTATTTAGTTATACTATTTTCCATTCTGTCATGTATGGTTTTCAGATAATAGTTCTGGAGAATGGGAAGGTGGTTGAGCAGGGGCCTCATGAAGTTCTCTTGACTAAGGCAGGAAGATATGCACAATTATGGGCACAGCAAAATAGTACTGTCGATCTCATTGATGCCGCTATTAAGGTAGAGGGGTAATTGTTATCATCTCCCTCTAACAACCCTGCTAACATATGAAGAAAAATGTTGCCTTAGCTTTCTATTTTATTGGATATGCCAATGAAATGTGACTGCACTGGACTAGTTGATGGGTGCATAGTGGGTGGGTTACATCCTCAGGATGAGCATGCAAAAGGTGAAATATTCATCATATATTGGAAGAAATGAAGCAATACCACCATACATAAAATGATATTTGGAGCTGAAATAATGGTGAGATGCTCATAAGTCTCCACAACCTGGTCAAACACATACATCTAAAGCTCCCATGCCTGTTTTCCTGTCTTTAGATTTGATAGAGTTTGAATATAGTGAGATGAACTGTCTCTCATCATTGTTGTACAGTGATATACACCAATAAATACATAACTTTTTGGTATCGCACACATGATACTTAGATGTAATAAGGTTTGTGTACTTCCAGAAATGCTGACATTTGCCTTTCTTTGATTACATATTTTTATAGCTTAGTAAGATCAAATGCTTTAACCTTCTATAATATAAAGTTCGGCTGTACATTCCATAATTGTCTGTTGTGCATCAAATTTAAGAACAAGAAGCAACTATCATGGTTAGATGAAGTTTGCTCTTTTGCAAATGTTTTAGCAGTAAGATATTCTGCAATGTGTATTGTTGGCATTTTCTGTGCTGCTTATTTTTTTTTTCAATATTTAGATTATGCATGCATACATGTATTACTCATTTATACCACACTGGATATATTGCACTCTTGGAGCACACTATCTACACTAGTGATTCAACGTAGCCGTTTTGGAAAATATTCAGGCTTAACTTGGTAATTTTGTCTTGTCGATAAAGACATTACATAATGCGTTGGCATGGCGCCAAATGTGTCGACAATTTCATGTCGAACCAAATAGGAAGTTACTGGCACTGAAATCACCGTACAGTTGTCGAATTGATCAATCCACGTAACACTTACCATATCACCGACAAGGGTGCACAGCATCTCAATTTAAATGCAGAATATCAGTCATGAGGATGCTGATGTAGTCTAAATAGCATTCTGGGATGTCATTTTAGGTAAAAGGGCTGCAGGGTAGGGAGAAGGAATGAAGATTTTGCCAGTTTTGGAAGATAATCTTATTCTATTGTCTTGAGAGTGTTAGTTGCGTTCGTTTCCTTGCTGTTGGTAAGGGAGTCAAATTGGTAATTGGCCTCATGTGATTCTTTGAACATAATTTCTGCATTGTCTGTTTATTGGATAGTTGTGTTTTCTTCCTCTATTAGGTGCTTGCCTGGAAGATCTTACCTGGTTACTTGTTTGTATATTTTTTAGTCAAATATTTTGTCCCTCTATATATTCTGGCTGGCCATTACTCTTTGTTCTATATGCTCTGCCTTGTCTGTTTTTTCTTTAAAGATCAAGTTTTAATTTGATTATTGAATTATGTGTATTTCTCTTCTGCAACTATATCGTGCTTGTATTGTATAGGAAAATGACTGCGATCTCTATTTATTTTGGGTTTGGCTGGACTAAACTGGCATATTTGCAGAAAAAGTTTA
This sequence comes from Mallotus repandus, assembly GCA_949671775.1. Classification (NCBI taxonomy): domain Eukaryota; kingdom Viridiplantae; phylum Streptophyta; class Magnoliopsida; order Malpighiales; family Euphorbiaceae; genus Mallotus; species Mallotus repandus. The sequence continues at coordinate 8,593 of CATIWM010100292.1, read as the reverse complement.
GCAAGTTTTTTTTTCTCCTTAAAAGAAAAAAAAAAAGTTTAATTAGAGAGAACTGGATTTCATTAAGGGTCTTTTAACATACTGGCAAAAGATTGGTATTAGATTATATCCATATAGATGCTGGTACTCTTACAATCACAAATTTGCATTGACGTTTTTTGTTTGGGAAGCAGTGGGCCCTGATACGTGGGGTCTACACACAAATTTCCCAAATCACCATATGGGTCCACCTGTGGCGGATGACCTCAAAGAGTAAACAGTGGGCCCCACGTCTGGTGGTGATCAGTACTATGGATGCATATAAAAATTTCAGATTTGATGGCAATTAATGTATGTGTGCATATATAGCAGTGATATCAGCCTCCTTTTTTTTTTTGGAAAAACAATGGCAATGGTATCTCCTGGAATCCAATTGACGGGATTGTGATAATAATTATAAAATGTACTTTCCTCCCCAAAATTTTTTTTTAATCCAATTGTAGACTCTGAGGAGGAACAGTAACAGTCAAACCAAGTAAATTGGAATGCTGTGTTTGAGGCTTTGACTTGAATGTCAACAATTTTGGTTTTCTTGATACGTGCTTGGTATTTATTTATTAAAAGAAAAGAAAAAAGAAACACAATTTTTTTAGTTTTGATGTTTCTTTTTTTTTTGAGGTATAATCCATCATTAGTTCCTTAATAATTAATTAAGGGCCATAATGAGTTCCTTAATAATGAATACATGTTAAATTTGCATAGGTTGCATAGGAAGTACTATAAAATCTTCAAACAAAAATGAGAAATAAGGAACTTACAAAAGGACATAGAAGGAGTGCTAGAATATGTGAACTCGAGGAAAAAGCTCGCATTTTAGCTCTTCAGAAACAGACAAGAAGGGATGCTACCATTAGTCCATCACCACCATCATCAGCTACTAGAAAGAGGGGCCGCAAATGCAAAAGTCTTCAAGCAGTGGTAGTTAATTCTGTTACTGCCTCTCCTCATCAGGTCTCTCTCGCTTTCCTCCATTTTGTATTTATTATATTAACTGCACAAGCTTCTCGTTCAGCAAGAGTCAACGAAATGTCCCATGTCACATTCTTTTGTTTCTCACTGCTGATTTTCACCGAATAATTTATCTTGGTAGGTTAATTGAACATGAAGTACTCTAAATTTCATTTTAGTTTTATAACTCTAATTTGTATTTTTTGTAACAAAACATTGAATTTAATTCCACGGATAAGTCACTCAAAATAATTTTGACTAATTTAGATAACGTGACACACCAAAGCTATCACATTATAGTCCAATTCAACAAAAAATATCATGTGACACAACCACGTTATCTTGTTCATAAGACCATTAACCATAATTTTACTTTAATTTTCTATTTTTTACACTCAATCTTATAAAATTATGATAAGCAATTTCATGAAGAAGGGTGATGTGATGGTGTAATATGATAATTTTTATTGAGTTATTTTTAGTGAATTTTCTGTGTAATTAAAATCAATATTTTGTAATAAAAAAAATACAAATTATGGAATTAAAATGAAATTTAGTATAAAATTTGGTAACCTCCGATATAATTTACCTTGGTATGATGACTCGGCCTGTTTTACATGCCCATTTATCCATGCTTTTCCTCTACATCGAGCATGATAATCCTGCATTTGGAAATGGTAGCTACTAACTTATTTATTACTTACTTTCACCTTTTTCATTCTGTAGTTCATTCCTCCCATGTTCATATCGATTTTTGTATGGATTTCTTTAGTAATTTATCAATGTCTCTTTCATTAATATAACTATGATGCCTGTCTTTCATTCAATGAATTATGAGTTGCTTCAACTTTAATGTAAACACAATTATGCTCTACCTATTAGTAGCTACCATTACCTTGTAAACAATGTATTTAAGATGTTCAGACAAAAATCAACATGAATTAGATGTTCAGACAAAAATCCGTTGAACTTCGTGGAAGAATAATCTTCATTTGCGTCTTTTTTATGCATTGGTACTTCACTTCTCTAAACCTTTTTAAAGTTCATGAATTAGATTCTTTCAATGGAGTTCACTTTCTTCCATCATTTGTGTGATGGAAGGATATATGATTCGTCTGATTCCTTACGTATAATTAGTTGTGAACAGGAAGGACAAGATTCAAAACATGAAATCATTGCAGGAAAATTTGGTGAGCCTTCAAAGCACAGTTGGAAACATGAGTATATTCCTGTCTTTTTTTGTTTTGTTTTCCTCAAGCTCGCAGTTCTGGTTAATTTACTTTCTTGTGCAAGAACTCGTGGAAAAATCCTCATCTCCACAACGGCTGCCCAAGAAAGAGGCTTTGGAATTTGTACTTGACATCTTGCAGAGGTAATTACTGTCCATTCTTCTGAAGTTGTTGCAAAAGAAAATTATTCCACTGTTTGAGTAGCATACGGATATATAGGAAATGTTTTCTCATCTTAATCGTTCTTCCTAATTTAGGCGAGACACAGAAGAGATATTTGCGCAGCCAGTTGACCCTGAAGAGGTTTGAAGTTCATTTTCCTTCATCTCAGAAATAATTCACTCTTTTAATTCTTCACAATAAATGCATTTTGTGCTTCTTTGGAAGGTGGCTGGATATTACAATATCATTAAAGAGCCTATGGATTTCGGCACGATGAGGGCTAAACTTCAGGAAGGAATGTATACATGCTTGGAACAATTTGAGGTTTGCTCCAAAATTATATAAATTAATAATTACATATTTTTTCTTTCTGCATGAACTGCTTTGATATACAAGCACACTGATTGTGGTTGTATTCATTATTATTTGTAATATACCTAGAGTTCGAATTTTTCAAGAATACGAGAGTTATTTACATCCACCAACTTGAATATTCTGTCAAGAAAGATCACATTCTTTACCAAATGATGTTTGAGTTCTCTCAATAATTCTGCAGCGCGATGTGTTCCTGATATCCAGCAATGCAATGAAGTTCAATTCTTCAACTACAGTGTATTATACAGAGGTAGGGCTATTCAGTTCACATCAGTGGGATTAAGAAGATATTACTATATGTTTATTAATGTAACAACATTCTTTCCAGGCTCGAGCTATAGGTGAACTGGCGCAGCGCCTTTTTCATTCGTTAAGAACTGAACCAGAAAACTTTCAGTTGGAATACTCACGTACAAGAAGACGTCCAGGTAAGAAAGCACAAGGTGAAGCTGGAGGCTTACGCACTAGGCCTGCTAAACCTGGTAGTTTCAAAAATGGTATTTCCCTAAATGGTCCACCTTTCAAGATGACTACACCAGCACTCCTTTCGCCGACTCATAAGAAGCCTTGTGCTGGGCAGACTCGCAATGGAATTCTTCCTGGTAAGAAACAACTTTCATAGCTAATTTCTTGTGTCCAAGTTCTTGAATATATATAATAGAATGTAATTCATTAGCAATGTAGAAGTGTTCGTTGTTCACAAATTTTAGAAGGCTACTAGTATCTATATATATATATAATCACATATGGGAAATGGAACTACAGTTTACATATTTCTACTTTGAAAATCTTCATAAAACCATCTAAACATGAAAGGAAGTAGCTGTATGATTCAAATTAACTATTAAGTAAGTGAATGCGCCTTTCTTTTTCTGACCATGAAGTTCATAGCAAAGAAAGAGCATATTGTCTATGAGGTAGCAACAGAAATCTGTAGAATTCTGTAGTGTAGGTTGAATTATCGCCAAGAGCATTGCATTTAGTAAATATGCATTAATTTTTCATCTTCATCCTCTTGGGAACTTAAAGAAGGGTACCACGATCTATTTTTTTTTTCTTCGAGGAATTCACTAAATCTATTCTCTCTTGCTGTGAAGGGTCGAACAATAATGGTATGAGTTCAAATTCGTCCGAAACTGAAAGACGTATGACATATATCTCGCCACCTTTTCTCCGCAATGAGAACGAGAAGATAGTTTCAGCAGTTTATAATGCCCCGAAAACGCTTACTCATGTAAGTTTATCATACAAAAAGCAAGCATGTTACAAAAATCTTGCGTATGCACAGGCCAGCAAACATTTGCACACCACTTGTGTAGTTTTGCTCACATATATATTTGACAATTGAATACACATGCACGTGCGTGCACTCTCTCTCACACTCACACACATATATATATTGAAAAGATCACTAATGAAGAAATTAAACAAGTTCTACACACATATATGCGTGACAGCGTCAGTACGTGCCAGTGTCTCTATAGAGCTTGTTAATTTAAGGGCCCAAAAATTGCATTAAACCTTTATCTTTTCAATACTTTTCTCCATTTTCATTTGAATTTTTCCTGATTTATATGGGTGAATACCTCAGGTTACTCATTCAGGTACCCCGTATGTTGATAGTTTAATGAGTTTCGTCAAAGATTTAGGACCAACGGCACAAATTGTAGCCAACAAGAAGCTAGGAAAGTACCCAGTTGAACCTCCAAATAGTAATTCCTGGACTTCATCACTTTTTGATACAGCTGCTGGTTGTCTGTTTCCTACACCATCTGCCCTTCAAGATCCTGCAAATCTGAATTGGGGGGGTAATGATAATCAAATGCCTTATAATTTCGTTTCCAACCCTTCTGCTTCGTACAAAGGAAAGATGATCTGCGCCAACGGAGGAACTAGTACTTTTGGAGGAGAATCGTTCCCAACTCAAAATGGCTTAGTAGCGAAGCCCTACATTACCAATGGTGGGCTTATTGACTATAATCTTCTGGGAGAAAAGGATGCCAACACTAGCAGAAATACAGGTGCTAGTTTTCCTTCAAAACAGAAAACAATTGGCACCGAGGACAGCATGGACCTTTTTATTGCCACCCTGATGCAGATTGGCGCGATTCAAAATCGAACTAATCATGCCCCATCAGGCACTTACTACCCTCTCACTGGATATGGAGATTTGGCTCCTGCTTCATCATCTCATATTAACTATGAGTCTCAATCATTGATGCAAAATAAACCTTCAGAGCCACCTTACATGTCTTATTCAAGTTCTAGTATAGCCATCCCATCGTTATATCCAACTGTAGAAGGGCCAAGTACACCTGCTCCAGCTGCAGTAAACCGGAGCTATGTGGCTAGAACTAACCAGCCCCCTCTTCAACCAGAGGAATGGAAGCAACCGTCGTTATGGGGTCTGCCACCGATATGTGATCTTCCTGTTCTGCAAACACATGTTAATGAGCAGATTCCATTGATGCAGCAACGACCATCACAAGTTGCTTCAACTCATGAAACGCCCTTATTTAATACAATGAACTTTCTTGGAGGAATAAATTTGCAAGATCATCAAGCTGAGTCATCTACTTCTCAATACTTTTGGAGCACTCGACAACCGACGGTGATGGGTAGGAAGCAGCCTGATTTGGACCTTCAACTTTGAGTTACTTGTCCCCTAATCAATGCCCTGAATAAGATATGAATCATAAACTTCTTTCGTAATTTATTTCAAGAAATTATTGATGTCTTCTGGATTTTGGATCCTGGGAAGGTTGAAATGTTACCATTTTTTGACTGCTTTCTTCAGGGTTTAAAATCAGAAAATGGCTGGTTTGGAGTTTTGAGGTTGACTTTTAGTGTGCTTTTTTTTTTTTTCATATCTAACATGTCTGATGTCCGGTAACAAAAGTTTCGACTTTTAGCATGTTTTTAAGCATTGCACAAACAATTGTAAATAACTGGTACTATAACAATTATCACATACAACTTCAAGAAACTTATGGCTAAATTTATAAAGTTCTATAGCTAAATGTTTTAGCATTGAAAATAGGTTCAGTAGCTTATCGTAGCAAGAGATGACGTGTCTAAAAGTTGGTTATTATATATATATATATAATGAAACTAAAGTGCAAAAAGATATTAAATTTAATTGTTACATAAATATAAATTTTATAATAAAATGTTTAAATTATTAACCATCAAAATATTATTTTTTTAGCAAGCAAAAGATATACATGTAGACGGCGGAATTTAACGCGCCCCCAAGTATCTTGCAACCGCGATATTATTTGAGCTCAGACTTCTAGAGAACACACTACTATATCACAAAGACATAATGTGGATATGGGGAGTCGCCACCCAGGGTAATAATTGGGACAACTGATGAGTGGTGGTAACTCGATTCTCGAAAAGAAAGTTAACACCACAACTAGGAGATTCTGGTTACGGAATACCAACTTCTTTTAGTCTTGTGTTCATTTAGAATTAGTTTATTAATTACTAGATTATCCTCTAATTACATGCAATTTCATATAAACCCTATTCGATCATTCATATAACTTCAAGGCAACTATTCATGAAATAGCATACAAAAACTACATTCACAAAGCGAAAACGCTCCTAAGTTAGTATAATCTACATTGATTTTAATTAAATGGGCTAAGTCTACATGTTTTAGTTATAAGTGAGCCTAAAAAGCTAATGGACCTAATTCCTACTTAATTTTAATTAAATGAGCCTAATTCTATTTATTTTAATTCTAAAAATTTGGCCTATTTCTACAAATTATAAAAGACTTTTAAGTTAACAGGCCTAAGTCTAATTAATTTTTACTGAAGTGAAATGAACCCTAAGTCCACAAATTATGAAAAAAAATTTATTGGGCTTTGCTAATATCTAAGTTAATTTTATTAATTAAAAGTGGGCCTATATCTAAATTATCCTAATGGATCTAAATTAATTTTAAAGTTAATTAAACCTAAAAATCAATTTTAAAGTTCTATTAATAATAAATTAGAACCTAAACGTGGGCTTGGGGCCCAAAACGCACAAAAATAAACAAACAAGCCCAAATAACAAAAGCAAAAAAAAAAAAAAAAAAATCAAAACATGCATTCAATAATTTCTAACCCTAATTCAATTTACATGCAACCTAAAAATTACTACTACCAGATTGATTTTGTTAGGATTTTACCCAATTTGAACCTAATTTACTAATCAATTTTAAAGCGTAGAAAAAGCAAAGGGTTTCACTATTATCCCACTATTGAGGCTATTACAACCTACGTATAGTAAAGATTATATGCCCAAAAATAAATACACAATGTAAATATGATAAACAAATAAACATAGAAACTGAAAAAACACAGAAATATAAAATAAATCACAGAAGAACAAAATTACATCCATGACATTCCATGGATCTTCATGGGTGTTTTGGTTTTTAGTTCATCTATGTGCACCTCAAATGCTCAAGTTACTCCCATCATGGCCACCATAAAAAAAAAACAAATCAAATTAAAATCTAACTCAAATAAAATAAAAAATAAAAATAAAATAGAAATAAAAGAAGAAAGGAAAAGAAAAGGGATGATAATGCTTATGACGCTGTTTGATTCTCCTCAGAGAGAGTTGTTGAATGAATCACCGTTTTGGTATGAAATTGAGTCTGCAGATTTGCTTCCTAGTCCTAATACCAATACTAAGTTTTTAGTTCTAAAGAGAACGTCAAAACTTAAAAAGAAAACCTTTTGCTTTTTGCTTTTTGTTTTTTTATGCTTTGTGCTTTTTAGAAAATGAGGAGGAAGAAGAAGATCCTCTTGTTGTGTGTTTTTCAGAAAATTAGGAGGAAGAAGCCGGTCCCCCTTGCTGTGTGTTTTTTAAAAAATCCGGAGCAAGAAGCCCCTTGCTGTGTGTTTATAGAGTTTATATAATCAAACCCTAAAACCTCAATGAAGTTACATGACCTAGCTCCTGTGATTATCAAATCATAAGAGATAAATCATATATTTATCTTCAAAAAACCAAATGATAATTAATAATTATCATTTAAAAATAAAGATAATTTATTTTAAAAATATTTTAACCAATCAAAACCAAGAAAATAATAAAAATTTAAGAAATTGAAAAAAATCAAAATCGGACGTCAATCGGAATTGTGCAATTTCGATCGAAATTGTATTTTTTCGATCGGAATTATGCTTTTCCGACCGAAAATGTGCAATTCCGATTAAAATTGCATATTTCCAATTGGAAATGTGTAATTTCAGTTGAAATTACATATTTTCGATCGAAAATATGTAATTCCGATATGGAAAAGTGCACTTTGTCCCCCCTTTAAAACTATATTTATTTCCAAATTGACCCCCAAAAGAACTTAAAAATTTTGCAATTAAGTCCTTAAAAATTTGCAGTTGAGTCTTAAGATTCGAGAATCGAAATCTGAAAACTAATTTTGAATAAAATTTTATCATTGGATCCTCGTCGCATCCATAACCAATTAATTCCAAAATTAGGTGCTTACAATTGCCCCTCTTTGTCATTATTTTCTTGACAAATTGCGGCAAAGCAAATAAACACACAATTTCTAAGCAGAGAGTTAGGATACTTACTTGTGTGTGAGGCTATTCGTCTGTGTTTGTATTAGAATTGGTGGTATGCCCTAGAGTCCAATCACATATTTTTGACATTGTAATTATCCCAAATGGCAATAAAGAATATTCTTTTATCTAAAGTGTTTATTTAATTGAATATTTATCCATTAGGATAATGTTAAATGAATATATTATCAAGAGTTGATAATATGAGTTACAGGTTCATTTAGTCCATATGCTATAAAATTATTCGTAGTC
>CATIWM010100284.1:0-23947 GCA_949671775.1 Mallotus repandus | reverse complement strand
GTTGAAAGAAATTCTGAATTATTAGATCTTGTACATTATGATATTTATGAATTGAATGGTATCTTGACTAGAGGTGGAAGATACTTTATAACATTTATAGATGACCATTCAAGATATACTTATGTTTATTTAACGAAACATAAGGATCAAGCTTTTCAAATGTTCAAGATTTATAAATCAGAAGTAGAAAATCAAAAGGGAAAGAAAATTAAAATTCTAAGGAGTGATAGAGGTGGTGAATACTTTCCTACAGGATTTTCTTTATTTTGTGAAGAAAATGGAATCATACATGAACCAAGTGCACCTTACACACCTCAACATAATGGTTTACCAGAAAGAAAGAATAGAATACTTGTTAACATGCTTAATTCTATGTTAGTAAATGCTAAATTGCCTACAAATTTGTGGGGAGAAGCATTGCTTACTGCTTGCCATATACATAATAGAATTTCTTCCTGAAAATTTAAAGTTTCTTTATATGAATTATTGAAGAAAATAAAACCAAACTTAAACTATCTTAGAGTTTGGGGCTACCTTGCCTTTTATAGAGTTTCGAATCCTAAAATGATGAAATTGGGACCTAGATCTTTAAGAGGTATATTTGTTGGCTATGCTAAAAATTCAAAAGCATATAAAATTTTAGATTCCAACTCTAATATAATTATGGAATCTAGAGATGTTGAGTTTATTGAAAATAAATTTCAAAATGATTCACATATATTAAATGAACTAAATACATCTAAAGTTGACAAAGAGCCAACAAATATTGAAAGAACTAATATTCGTTCAAGCAATAAAAGGAATCAAATTGATTCTTCCATTGAAGTTAGGCGAAGCACACAAGCTAAAAAGGAAAAGAATTCACATCCAGACTTTATATCTTCACAATCCATTATTTTCTTAGTTGAGGGCAACAGAGTTGATGTACTTAATAAAATTTCAATTTTATTAATGGGTGAAGATGATTTTAAAACTTATAAAGAGGTAATGTTGTCTCGAGATGTTGCCTTTTGGAAGGAGGCTATCAATGATCAAATGGATTATTTATTATTTAATAATACTTGCACAATTATTGATTTGCCTCCGGCATCTAAGGCAATTGGATGTAAATGGGTTTTCAGAAGGAAATATAATACTGATGGCTCAATACAAACTTTTAAAGTAGGGTTGGTAGCTAAAGGATATAGGAAAAAGGAAGGAATATATTATTTTGATACATATACTCCTGTGCTCATATAACATCTATAAGAGTATTTTTAGCTTTATCATCTATATACAATTTATATGTACATCAAATGGATGTTAAAATGGCCTTTTTGAATGGTGACTTAGATGAAGAGGCGTATATAGAACAACCTGGAGGTTTTGTTCTACAGAGAAATGAGCATAAAGTCTGCAAATTAATAAAATCCTTGTATGGACTAAAGCAGGCACCAAAACAATGGCATGAGAAATTTGATTCTGTAATTTTAGAATATAGCTTTACGTATAATAGTGCTGATAAGTGCATATATTCTAAGTTTACAGATAGTTTTAGTTTGATTACATGTCTTTATGTAGATGATATGCTTATTATTAGTACAAACATGCATGGAATTAATGATGCTAAGAATTATCTAACTTCAAGATTCAAAATGAAAGATTTAAATGAGGTAGATAATATCTTGGGTATCAAAGTTAGAAAACATAGTAAGGAGTTTTGCTCTTTGTCAATCTCATTACATAAATAAAATTTTGAATTCATTTAAACATTTGAATATCAAAGAAGCAAATACTCCTTATGATGTTTCTTCCAAATTGACTGAAAATACTGGTAGATCAGTTGCTCAAATTGAATATACTAGTGCAATTGGAAGTCTAATGTACGCCATGCATTGTACTAGACCAAATATTGCTTTTACAGTGTGTAAATTGTCTACGTTTACAAGTAATCGTAGTGTGGAACATTGGAAGGCAATTGTAAGAGTGCTTGGTTACTTGAAAAAGATTGTGAATTTAGGATTGTTATACAATGAATTTCCATTTGTGCTTGAAGGTTCTACAGATGCTAGTTGGATAACTACTACAAAAGATAATAAGTCAACTACTAGATGGGTTTTCACCTTAGCAGGTGGTGTTATTTCTTAGGCATCAAAGAAACAAACTTGTATAACCCATTCTACAATGGAATCATAATTCATAGCATTAGCAGCTGTTGGTAAGGAAGTAGAATGGTTAAGAAATATGTTATTGGATATTAAGTTGTGGCCACAACCGATCCCAGCCATCTCTTTACATTGTGATAGTCAAGTAATTATGTCTAAAGCTTTTAGTAAAATGTACAATGGAAAATTTAAACATATTAGCTTAAGACATGAATATGTAAGACAATTAATCTCTTATGGAATTATTTCCATAATATATGTTAAGTCTCGTAATAATCTAGCATATCCATTTACTAAAGCTCTTTCTAGAGATGCTGTTAAGAAAACTTCTGCTGGATTAGGATTATAGCCATTTATATAAGCTTACTAATAATAGGAACCTAACTTTTCTATTAAATTAGTAAAAGTTTAAAGGGTAATAACAAGTTATTGGTAAGTGAAATACATATTAAATGAGAGGGTGAGTGTTGAAATGAGGCACTCTAAATGAAATTTAAATTTCACCTATATGGACATAGGAAGTGGTGCCGCTTCAATAAAAGTTTGGATAACTTTATAAATGTTCATGAATTCAGGAGGTAGCACAAGGTCATATTAGTGCTAGATTAATGGTGAGCTTCGACATTAGATTTTGGAACTATGTGTGTAGTATTTCCGATTCTATAATTATAAATTTTGATTTAAGCTATAGTAATCAGCTATCAAGATTTCTATAGGATTTTGAAATACTAACATTAAGGAGAAGTTTAAATCGAAAGATACTTTCTCTTTACGCATAAAATCAGGATTAACCTAACATTACAAGCTAAGTGGGGGATTGTTATATATAGCTAGTAATGGTTGGTTGATAAATAAGTAATCCCACAGTGTGTTGTGGAAATGGGTTTTGTGTCTTTTATTTAGTAAGGTACACCTAAACTATTGGTTTAAGAGAAATTGGAGGGAAACTAAATTTATTTCAAATTTGGTAGCAAATACACATTGGACTATAAATAAATAATTAAATAAATATATAAATATATATTTATAGTCTAATGATGGCACTTGGCACATGCACAGAATTAATTTAAGTGCCCTACATTGCAGTTAATTAATTATTTTATTTTTATTATTTATTAATTTTGAACAGTAGCAACCTTTTGAAAGGTTGTTAATTAACTGCAAAGTTCTATTATTAATAGGACAATTAAAGTGCAAATAACGTAATTTTTTTCTCTCTTCTCTTCTCTGTATTTTCTTCCAATGTGAAGCTCTCTGTGAATTTACAGAAGCTGCTATCTATAAATTCAAAGGTTTTGTTGTATCCTAAAGGTACATTACCTTAACCTTATAGCAAACATGGTGGGGACACTTAATAGCCTAAAGATAGTGAAATTACGCCTCAAAGCCTTTCAATTACCCACTATGAGTACAATTGTGCTCTTAATTTTTTTCTGGTTACAAAAATTTAGTGTTTGAGTATAATTGCCAATTATCGAGCGTTTTCAATAATTTTCACAAATACTTTAACTTAATTGATCGATGATAACCCAAAAGTTGGATGTGGACATGTTATTATTATTAGCATGCCTGAAATATTTAAGAATTATTTAGTCTAAAATTTGGAGACAAGACATTATTTGAAATTGATGTTGTAGCATTCATGCGATAATTTTTTATTAATGTAGGCATTAGAGATCAAATGAACAAAGGCATTGACAAAGCTTCGAGGATATAAATTATCTTCATAGCTTTCGACATATAATGCTAAATTTTATAAAGATTAATAGTTTAAAATATCTCTCTTTTAAGCAGCTCTAAGTGTTATATATAATGGTTATATATAATGTATATTTAAATGCATCTTATGTATATACCATGAAGAGCGGATCTCTTTGGTTTTGACTTATTCAATTACAATGAAAATTGTTATTATTATTACAAGGATGCAACACAGGTGCATATTCAGATTTACAATCACCTAAATTTATCATTTACATCAGGTTGAATCACTGAGGCGCTAGCTTTGTATTCAAGTGGTGCTTTAGCGGCCTGCTGTAGCTCCTGAACTCTCATGCTAGCTTGAGTTCTTTGCAGGTGACAATAACAACTTCGACCGCATCCATATTAGACCCAAAAATGCCTCTAAACAGCCAAATTTCAACAGAAGTTTTCTTATATATAATTTCTTACATTAATAGCATGTATTTTTTACTTTCGCATGTTTATATAACCTGATTTAAATCACATTCCATAACTTGAAAGTCATGAATCCATTGCATGCATCAAAGAAGCAATATAAACAAAACCAAATCCACAATTATCAACCATAATCTATTTAAAACGACAATAAGGGTATATGCTTAGCAAGGAGAAGAATTCCATAGCTCAACCACAATAAAAAAAAAAACACCAAGAATATGACTATATTAAGCAATGAATTTACAGAGCTTTTACTAAACAAATTTCAAGGAGATTTTACCATAAATTTCGTTTTGAATGAAGAGCATAATTTGGGGCTCAACAAGAGAAGCAAATCACAACTCTAATAACAAACATGTTTGGCAAAAAATTTAACAATATCAAGCTACAAGATTGCGAAGTCTTTGATTATATAACTCCAAGAGAAATCAATACTGAAATGAAAAGAAAAGGTAAAGAGTCACTTCTTTCTAGCCAAACGCAACTCTTAATACTTCCTCAGTCACCTTTCTAGCACATAGTATGATTCCCTATAGAATCAAGAACAAAAATCTATGAACAATCTTTACCAAACTAAGAATAAGATACATACAAATCAATGGTTAAAGAATAAAAATTATTAGAAATCAACATGCAGCTGAAATTTCACCTAAATCTCAGCTCAAAGCCAACTAGAACCAACTTCATTATTCTTTTCTTTTCCCTTGTTCTTCAATTAACAACAAGCTTCCTCCCTTCCCCCACTTGTTTTATGTTTTTAATGCAGAGTTCTTCTCCTTCTTTTATTTAAAAAAAAAAAAACAAGTTGCAAGATTAAGGAGAGAAGCTTCATGCTTCTTGACACCTCAGCTAGCACAATTTCTCTTTACTCCTTTATCTTTCATTCCCTCATTGTTTCCTCTTTGTTTTGCTTATTCTCCATTCGATTTCATCCTTCCTTTTAATTGTTTAATTATGATTCAAGCCCTCCATCAACTATTTGAAATAAATTAAGGCTTGATTGATGTTAAGTTAGTAATATTAATTTCCTAATTAGTGCTTCCAAGGACATGGACGTGACAGTAGAATTAAAAAATACCACTATAAAAACTAAAAATTTCCAATTCTTGATTTGATTTATGAGAAAATAGACTTGTATTACACTTGTATTACTATTTTTTATTTAAAAATATATATACCATTTTGTTTTTGTGTTGACATTATATACACCAGGAAGTATCAAGAGAGTAGTTGTACATGAATATGTACAGGTAACTTTACTAGCATCTTAAATTTTTTACTAGTTTTAATATTTGGCTACCTTGAATATCCAAAAGCTAATTTTTATTTTTTTTGTTGCTTTTGTTTCTCATGCGTACTATTTTTTGGACAACTAATGATAATATATCAATAATTAAAGAAGAATTACAACATATTGTACAGATGTAACAATACAACTAACCAAATCTAACAAACTAAAAATAGTATGAAAAACTATTTGAACAAAACTGTCCAAGAAACTATAATGAGTTTTCACAAGAACTCAAAACAACACACTAGATGTTGGTATATCCATGAATTTTAACATATAATCAAGCTTCATATCAAAGAGAGATGCATAGAATTAACTCTAACTCTTAGGAGGAAAAGATACTTGAAATCAAGTAACACATGAAACTTGACATATATGGATTTAGATCCTTTGAAATGGGATAAAAACCCACACTAATTTGAGATAAAAACTTAAATCTAACTTATTTATAAAAGAGATCATAAAAGTTAGGTATTTGGCTAAAAGCCATCCAAAAATCAGAAGAAAGCAAATAAAAGAAACAGTAAAAAATGAGAGGAGTTAGGTGAGGAGAGAGGAGAAAGAGAGTATTATCTCACTTTTCAATATTGACCACTTAATTTTGAATTTTTAAAATTTACATTTTTTAAGTATTTTTTTTAAATATATTAATAGGAAGACCAAACGATCTATAATTTGATGAATTGCAAATAAAATGCAACTCTTTTTTAAAATAAAAAAATTAATTTTATAAATTAATAATTGTAAGATTTAAATCTTATATATTGTGATGTTTTTTTAAAGAGAAGTAACATTTAGACTACTCTTTTCTTTTTTTTAGGCATTTTTATTTTATTTTGAAATGGATAACGTCAATTTTTTTATGCATAACATTTCATTATCAAGGAATTATAGTACTAATTTCACTGTCATAAATTTATAGTTATATTTCTACCTTGAAATTAATTTTAAGTTTATATTGTTATATTCTTATTAACTTTCTTTAAAGTGGATATTTGTGTTTTCTAGTAACTAACGTTTCTAGAATATAATATAATTTTATTAACAATAAATAATTTTATTGTTAGAAAATTTAGTAAAATTTTTTTTAATAAAATTAGGGATAGCATTCTCATTTATCTTCAACTTTTTTTTAATTATCAATTAAATACTATATCTTTAAGTTATGTCAATTTATCATAATAGCTTTTCAAATTTTTTTAGTTATATCTAATTTCATAATAAGAACCCAAATATAATTTTTTAAAATTATGGTAAGATTCTTTCAAAAAAATTTATCTTCTTAAACTTATTTTTTTATTAAAAAATTAAGATACAAAAAATTCAACCAATTAACAAATTTAGCTCCAAATCAACTCATAATATTTGGTTCAATTTATTGACAAATTCACTTAATTTTTAAAAAAATTTTAAATAGAACTTATTTGTTATTACTTTTATATATTTGGTTTAAATAAAAATTTAATAAAATTCATTTCAAATATATTTTATATTTTGCTATAATTTATCTGATATAAATTTGAAATTCAAACTAATAATTTATTTGATAAAAAAATCTTTTAACCTATTGTATTATAAAATGAACGTTGAAATAAATTTTTGCAAATGAAAATGATAAAAAATATATATAGACATGGCATCAGTGAATAGGAGTGAGCAAGAATTGAACCAGATCGAAAATTGAACTAAAAATCAATAATTTTTGATCGATTTGTAGCTTTCTAGATCCAAAATATCCAGTTCAAATATTCTACAAACAGAAAACAATTGGTTTGGTGGATTGGTTCATAATCTATAGGTTCAAACTTTCAAAACCATTTTTTTTATTTTTTAAAAATTTGGTTTTTGTAGATAAAAAAATCCTGTCAGATCAAAAAAGTAAACTGACTGAATGCTCAACCCTATTAAGGAATCATTTGTAAATTCAAACTCTTTTATTAGAATTTAGTTTAATTATAAGTAATTCTATAAATTTAAAAATTTATAATTTCAAATGAGTTTTATAAAATTTTTATTTAAATTAAACTTTTTAAATTTGGATTTATAAATAAATTTTATTATTTTTTAAAAATTTTATTTATATTAGGCACACTCATTAAATAATTTTAAAAATTATCTCAATTTTTAATTTATTTATTGGTTAGTTCTTTTATATCTGATATTTTTTTTATGTGAAAATAAAGAATGTTTAAGTTGATATTTTTTCGAAGAATCTATTAGTAATTTTAAAATTACATTTAAATCCTAATTTGAATATTGAGTATAATTAAAATAATTGAAAAAGTTGATATCATAAAATGACAGAATTCGAAGGATGATTTGATAATTGAAGTAGAGTTATAAGAAATTATTAACTCGCAAAATTTCTTATTTTATCACTAATGCTGCTCTATTGGTAACAATGTAAGCTTATTTTTATTCGAATATCAATTCATAAGGGTAGTTCCAATATATTTAAATTTATTATTTACTCCATCATAATCAAATAGGTTAAATTTGTTGAAAAAATTTATTATGCGAATATATTTTTATTAAATTAACATCACTTACAAAATATAATATATAAAATATAATTATGTGTGCAACCCACATGTAGTTGATGAGCCGTTAACTATACAAAAAATCTATATTCTATATATATTATATATATTAAATGTTGAGCTCTAAAGTCATTAAGCTAAAAAATTGACAAGTGGTCATCTTTATATTTGAGTATTTACTTAAAAAGTTAATGTGTCAAACTATTAAAAATCTCAATTTTTTATTAAAAATAAAATATTTTTAATAGTTATTTAATATTTTTTTAACTAAAACACTATTATCCATATTTCAATGTTACTCAAATTTTAAAATTATTTATATATTACATATTTTTCTACCTTAATCACTCAATTTTTTTTTTCTAAACCCTTAAAAAATTTTAAAAATTACTTAATATTATTTTTAAGTAAAACATTATTATACATACTTCAATACTAATATAATATAAACCATTAAAAATTAAAAAAAAATTACTTAATATTATTTTTAAACTAAAACACTATTATACATACTTATAAATCTTATTATAACTAAAAAATTATGGCAACAAAAATTAAAGAAAATAAAATTAATGTAATTTATTTTATTTTTAATTTATTTAGTTAGTATTTCATTCACGTTATTTATATCATTTTATTTCACAGTCTGCATATTGCATGAATTTACAACTAGTTAGATTTTAGAATGAATACCTAAATATAAAAATAGACACTTATTAAATATTTAATTTAATAATTTTAGAGCTCATATATATATATATATATATATATTAGAATTTTCAAATGACACTCATTACACTGTTAAATTATATTAAATAAGGATGCTTGGCAGCATATTGGAAATAGAGTATAAAACCACTAAGAGGTATTTAGTTCAACCGATTAATTTAGTATCTAAAATTTAGGTGTTTGATGAGATTTTCAAATTAACAATGATAGCTATTTTTATTAAAAATATTGCATATTTAATTAATTTTATTTTAATTTTTTTTTATTGACTAATAGTTGATTTAAATTTATTTTTTTACTTTGACTCATTTATCATTATTAAAAATAATTAATAACAATTTTTTTAAAAAATTAAATATATATAACTAATTTTTATAATTTATAATAAAGTAAATATTATTTTAAATTATAATTGGCAATAAAATAATTAGAATATTGATATCTATAACTTTTGTTAAGAATTTATATTTTAAAACTAAATTTTAAATAGTTTTTATTAATAATTTTAATAATGAACAAATAAATAATAAAAAATAATTATTATTTATCAAGATAAACTTTTTAAATAATTTGCATGATTAAAAAATTATTATAAAATATATATATTTAAAAATAATATATATTTTCAATGGTCATTTGACATGCTAGCTAATAAAAAATTTCACCAAATATTTATCATTAGCTATCAATTATCGATTTTTTTTTTTTTTGTAGTAGTTAACAGCAATAACAATCAACTATTTAACTAATATAATCAGTTAAATCAAACAAAACTCTAGTTATCTTTGATAAATCATAATATAATTTAAGAATTACAGAAAATAAAAAGTGATATTTTTAAGTGGACAGATAAATAAATTCAATATCATTATCAAGATCAATTAAAAAAAAAAAGAGATCATAATCATGATGATAATGATTAAGATTGAGGTGCAAGTGCAGCAGCTAAAGGCATATCACACCAGATCAAAACTAGGGGCAACCTTAGCAAAATTTAAGATATTGAAAAGGAATAATTATAAATTTATTGTGTCAATTTTTGTAATTTTTTATTTAAATATTTAAATTTTTTTAATTAAACATCTAAATTTTAGAAAAGTATTTTAATATAGTATTTTTAGCAGATTTAATATTAATTGAATGTTGAATCAGATCAAACATGATTTACTTTTATTTCAGTTATTAATTATGATATATGCCATGTATATTGTATTATTTAAAAGATAAAATTAAACTTATTAAATATTATAAATTGACAAAAATAACCTCAATATTTACTTCTACTGTAAATATTAAAGGTAACTGAATAAAAATAATTTTATTCCTACATTAATATATTTTTTAAAATTTAGATACTTAATTATAAAAAAAAAATTTAAATAGTCAAATAAAAAATTAAAAAAAATTAAGACATCAAATTTGTAATTTTTCCGTCTAAAAACCAAACAACACAAACAAACATAAGAGATTTGATAAACTGACAGGTAGGTAATGGTAGGAACAGGATTATCGAACAAAAACACGCCACGTGTTGTCATCCTCGACATGACTCATGCTGCCAAGTTGCCAACTATGTATATATAATCCCTTCACACCTCACCACTATCCATTTTTTTTTTCCAATTTCCTTTAAAAAAAAAATAAAAAAAACTCCACTCTCTCCTCTTTACAATTGTACGGCTTCAGATTCCTCTATACAAACAAACACAAACAATCTCAAAAACCGAGAACTGCTATCCTCTGCTGCTTGCTACTCTAGAAATCAAAGGAATCACGTCTCTCTCTCTGTATTTTTCCATCTGTTACTTCTCTGCGAGCTAGCTCTGCAGGTGGATATGGCTGGCACGTGCATCGCCGACGGCGGCGGCGGCGGAGTAGCTGGAGAGATTATGCTGTTCGGCGTTAGAGTAGTCGTTGATTCCATGAGAAAAAGTGTCAGTTTGAATAACTTATCGCAGTACGAACAGCCTCCTCATCCTCCTGCTGCTGATAATAATAATAACAACAATAGTAATAATCATAACAAGAACAAGGATAAGGAGGATGTCTCTGGTTATGCTTCTGCGGATGACGCTGTGCCTCACTCTTCTAATACTCGCGGCGAACGCAAGCGAGGTTGTTTTTGTGTTCATTTCTTTCTTTTTGTAACATGTAATTTCGTTGATTGATCTGGATTTTGATCGTGATTTGGCGTGTTTGTTTTGTTTATGGTTCGATTAGGAATTCCATGGACAGAAGAGGAACACAAGCTGTTTTTGTTAGGATTGCAGAAAGTTGGAAAAGGAGATTGGAGAGGAATTTCTCGCAATTTTGTTAAGACGAGAACTCCGACGCAAGTTGCTAGTCATGCTCAAAAGTACTTTCTTCGTCGTTGTAATCTTAATCGCCGTCGCCGTAGATCTAGCCTCTTTGATATCACCACCGATACGGTATGCTTTTTATTTTTGCTGTTTTCTTTAATATTTTCTTTGTTTGTTTGGCTTCTCAGAAAAATTAAACAAATCCAACTGAAATGAAAGTGGTAATTGAACATGGGTGATCGTCTGATCAATTCTTTAATCCAAGATTTAGATTTAGATTTAATGCTTGTGTTGAATTTCATGTAGATCATTTAATGTCCTAGGATTCTCTAAAGTGTGACCACACTGGTTTTGATTTCTTGGAATTAACATTTTTCCACGAGAACACGATAATTTTAGCTTTGTTGATCACATTTTATTGCTGTTATATTAGACTGCTTCAATTTCCAATGTCTGTGTAGCTTTTTGCGTTGACCTTGTGTTGTTAAATCAGGTTACATCATTTCCAATGGATGAAGAGCAAACTCATCGCCAGGAGATCAAGAACAACAACAACAATAATTCACCACAATCACATCCGTTGCCGCCTACACTTCCTGAAACCAGCAGTGTCAGCAACTTTCCTGTGATGCCCGTGGTGCCGGCTTTTTCTCTGACCACTACTCCTGTAGTAGTGCCTGTTCCAATTGAGTCTCCAATGGAAAACTTATCTCTGTTACAAGTCAATCCCGCCATTAATCCATCGTCAGCAAATTTAATCCGTAGTTCTGATCTTAATTTAAATTTGCAGTCATCTGCAGACTCATCAATATTATCACTCAAGCTCTCTTTACCATCTGATCAGAGGGATTCACCGTCAAGGCATTCAGCTTTTCAGGTGATGTCCAGCTTCAACAATGGAGATGGCATAATCACTGTTGCTTGAGGAAGGGATGGTGATAAAAGAAAGTGAATAATTTAGATGATATGGGTTAGAATCAGAAAAAAAAAAAAAAAAAAAAAAAGGTAAATTAGGTGACCGGAAAATTCATCCTTTCTTCTTTAATGTACAGCCTGGACAAAGGAATTGTCATCTCTCATGGTTGGTTCTTGTTGGTTCTATGCTTATTACCCGTAGGTTCTTGTTCTTTTGTTTGTAGTTTTGATGATATGACTGAAAGAAATAAGACCCATGTACTTTTGTTCATGTCTGATACTGCTGGATATTGTCTTTAACTTTGAGTGGCTTCGATTAATTTCACGAGGACAACAAAAATCTGTTTTGTTTCGTGGTAGGGAGAGCTTGTTCGTTTTTGAATGGACAAAATTCACATGGACAGAATTGAAAAGGATAGATGGCCACTGGGGATTTTAATGGCTTAAGGACCTAATAAGGTTAGATATGGACCACTGATTATCGGATGATTTAGATATAAACACACAAAGCAGTTATTAGCTTGATTTAGTCAGTTGTTAATTTAGCTCTTGCTGTTTTATTGCTTGATGAGGATCCTAAATTTCTAGGTATTTTATGTCTGCCCCTTGTGACTGAACTGAAGAAAATGACTTGTATTATTATCTTACGCAAAGCTTAGATCATTGTGAGCGCAAACAGGCATTGAGAGAATTTAATAAAATAATTGTAGGACCATAAAGATATGATTTAATTGAATAGATCTTTGGTTGAAGCCAATGATGTGAGTATTGAATTTGGTTGGTGGCAGGCACCCTAATGACAAAACTGCGCTTTAGCTTAAGAGTAAAACTGACGTTTCTTTTGAGAATGTGTTTTACCCAAATTCAAATAAACGACCATACGGTGAAAAACGTGATATTTTCAATTGAGGCGATTGAGAGATTTGTAGTGAGATTGTGATCATTAAGAGGGGTTCAGTTTAGCTTATTAAGGTAGTTAGTAGAAATTTTTCCTCAATTAGCTATATTTTAGATATTTGGTGATATTACCAAATCAGCGATGGATAATTGGCTTGAATAGATTTCATCAACTTGATTTTAGAGTTTTTTTTTTTCCATTAGCTAATAGTTGATTTAAATTTATTTTATATTTTTATATTACTTTTATAAAAAATAATTAATAACAATTAGCTTATTTTTAAATTAAATACAAATAATTAATTTTTTATAATTTATAATAAAATTTATATTATTTAAAATTATAGCTAGCGATTAAATAATTATAATATTTATATCTATAATTTTTTTAAAAAAATTATATTAACAAGATTTACATTTTAACATTAATTTTTAAATAGTTTCTATTAATAATTTTAATAATAAATAAAGTAAAAATGATAAATTATTATATATTACCATATATTTTTATGTAATTTACATAATTATAAAAAAATATTATCAAATTATATTTAAAAATAATTTATACCTTAATAGTCATTTGTTATACTAACAACAACAACTAATATAATTTTACCAAACGGTAGCTATCAACTATTAGTAAACAGTTAAACCGAACATATTCTAAATTTAAAATGGACAGTTTGTTATTAGTTAAAATACTTGCTGGAGCATATCTACTAGTATTTTTATTTCAAAATAATATTTTTTATTATAAAAAGTATTTTTATTTATTTCTATGATATCAAATATTTTTTTTTTGAAATTTAATAGTCTAAATTTTATATTTTAAATAACATATTAACGATTTAAATTTTTTAATAAATAAAAAAAATTATCTAATAATAAAAAGATCACAGCAATTAAAAAAATAAATTAGTAAATAAAAGGTATGAAAATTTGTGCCTTAGGAATTAAAATCAGGAAAAAAACATTAGAAAAAACATAGAGTTTGTATTTAAATTGACTTCTTATCTTAAACTTTTGGGTTTTGAATTAATTATTTAAAATAAGTATTTTGGTACATATTAAAGTCTCACATTAATAAAGGATATGTGGTTTGGAAGGTAAAAGTTTCACCTTAGTGAACTTCATGACCTTACATCATGAATTTAAATTTCAGTGATGTTAAGTGAGTATTATTTAATTGAATTTATAAGTTTATGATATTATGTACTGTTTAGTTGAATTTGTGTGATTATAAATTTAGCGTGGAGAGCTCATTATATACTATTGGCTTGGTTGATTTTATCTTATAAATATTATTTTGGCTGTGAGATAAAAAAAAAAAAAAAAAAAAAAGAAAGAGAGAGAGAGAAAGAAAAATGTCTCACACTAACATTTGCATTTCGAGGAAATTGTACAGACCCTATACAGTAGTGCTTGGTACCGTCTATTACAAGTTTCGAACAGAGCCTCCAAGTTGGACCATTTTGTGTCTAGTGAAAAAAAAAAGTTTGGACCAAATTATCTGAGTTTCTTAATCTGATGCCTTTATTTTCTCAATAGAAAAAAATTAAAGGGAGGTATCAATAATTATTGAAATATTGTTATCGTTTAAGTGATATTTTAAATTTTAGTTGGCAATCATATTAAACTAATTATTATAAGATTTTTACTATCTTTACAGTTTTATACTAATCGAACTGGATTAATTAGAGTTCAATAGATTTTAGATATTAGTGGTTGAGATAAAAAAAATTAAAAAAAGGGAATATACTTAAACTAAATGTTTATTTAAATTTCGACGTTCACATTTAAATAATTTCATCTTTGGCAATGAAATAAAGTATGAGTTGTTAATTTTTTTTATTAGGGTTCATATTATAACAGTATATTCTAAAGCTGGCCTTTATAGAGAAATAAATTGCATACCAACTCTATGTGTGCTGTATACATACAATATAAAGATGGTAAAGAAAATATCCAAATAGGTTTGTTCCCCTCCACAAGTAAAACTAGCAAAAAGAAAAAAGCAAAGGAACAAAAAAAAAAAAAATCTAATAAAAAAGAACTGGCTTCCAAGAGCCATTCTTTTTTAATATTTTCTGCAAAATATTCTACCCACATATAAGGTAGGTTCCAAGAAATTTAACATTGCTGGAATAATTTAGGATGTGTTTCATGTGTAATGGCAGAAATTGAAAAGGAAGAAAGAAAGAAATCGATAAGAAGGGAACCTGCTTTATCAACGCATTTTACTTTATGAATTATTTATAAGATGCCAAGAAGATGATGGGTTGGCCTAAGTTCACTTTATTATAATTAATTTATTTCAATCCAGATAAAATTATAAGAATGATAAATTTTTTTTAATAATTAATTTAATATAATTATATATTTTATAATTTAAATTGAAATATCATTTAAACCAAAATAATCTTTTACCACCTAATACCAAACGATTTTTTTTTTTTTTACGTGCAGATATTTTCATTCAATTGCTTTGAAAATTATAATAAGAGCTACCAAAAGTCCAATAGATAAGAAAAAGATTCTTGCTTCTTTCTTGGTCTTGCACTTTCATTTCCTAATCGCATGTTTGCTTTTCGACCACCAAAACCAGCCTTGTTTCATTGGTTATTATAATGATTGATAATTAATATAAATTATTTTTTTAACATTTGTCGCTTGTTAATATTTTATAGAATGATGGCTGTTAATATATAAATTTTTTTTTCTATATTAGAAGAGAAGAAGAGCTCATGGGCTTAGATTTGAAGCCGCACGGGGTGGAACCACTTTGACGGTTGCTTTATGGAAATCCATACTTCAAATGAACCATTACTCAATAAGAAATTGGTTGAAAAATTATTTCTAGTTTAAAAACTTTCATAATTAGTTATATTAACTGTGAAGATTTGAATTTCATCATAGATAAAACTAACTATGACAATACACGGCAATATTAGAAAATGCAAATAAAACAAGATTAAAATCATGAACTATTGCCACACCCACAAACCATCCTTTTTAGCCAATAAAATTTCACACCACAATATAACTTGAAAAAGCATACAAGCATTACCAACAAGACACCCAAATAACTTCATAGTGAGGGCTGCTCAACAGTCTGCTAATGCTACTGTCATTTGCAAACAAAAATTTCAAACTTCCATTAGAATCACAATGAGCTTACACCCACTGCCTCTATAAGAAGCCGTTCAATGTGCTTCCAGAATTTAATCAGGTTGCAAATCAAATATATATTTCAGCCAATTATTTGTGATTAGCAGGAATATTTTAACCACTGTAAAAATTTATCACATGTAACAACTACAAGATCTGGTTTAGGAACATGAACCCTCCCTGGCAGACAAGAGAAACTGATGATGAATAACATGCATGGAGAATCTATACTACCAAAAATAGTAGCAAAAAAGAAAAAGAATAATCATTAACTTGCCCAAGATAACAAAAGATAAAAGTAAGTTTATTCTGACTGAACAAGATAACAAAAGATAAAAGTTTATTCTAACTGAACGTCGCAATAGATGAAATTTAGTATTGAAATACAGATGAAGATATTTTACTTCACTGCCCGCAATGGAGGAAATGATCTGTATGGGGAGAGTTTTTTTGTCTCACGCACATGTGCAACCTCAGGTCTGTATGGAGAGAGCTTCGTTGTCTCATGAACATGTGCATCGTACCTATTCTTCTCATGAAACTTCCTGATATAGTCAGAAGTCATTCCGTCTATAACACTGTTGTCCTCGTGAATCATGTATGAAGAACCATTCCCTCCATCAGGCTGCTTCACAACTGAAAAGGGCTGTTTTCTCATCCTTAGCTCTTGTGACTTGTAGCTTCCAGGAATTTGAGGCAGCAATGGCTGGTTAGCATCCAAGGCAGAGCTTGCCATAAGAGCTGGGTCTTTGGAAATAGCTGAAGGCCCAGTTGCTCCAAGACTCATCTCAGCAATAGAAAAAGAAGACAGTTTAACGATGTTTACAACCATCTTCAATGACTTCTCACAAAGGGAGTCATTGCTCCTGTCCTTACTAGTCATGGATGCACTCAGAAAATTTTGATTCAGTGCCCTCCTAGAACAAAACAAGATGGGAATGCTTAAACAAGTGAGTATACAAATATGCTAGTCAAACTTCACACAAACTAAAGGGACAGATGAGCTAACTGCTATTTAGGTTCTCAATTTGTGGGAGCTCTTAATGATGACCATATATAGCCAGAGTTCCTTTAGTTTGTGGAGATTCCTTTCTCAGTTCTTTGAACAAGTTCCTTTCTTAGAGAAAGACATAATAATAAGGGTGACTAAAAAGCATCTAATGTTCCCCACCACAAATGAACAACAGATGGTATGCAACAAGTGAAATATCCAACTGATACATATCACATGGCTAATTTCTACTTTTACGTGTAACAAGCTAATAAAGCTTTACTTCCAAAATGGATTAAGGATATGCATACAGGAAAACAGAAAAGATATATCTATATTATTTTTCTTAGAAGCATCAAATGTGTTACTTGTCTTCAAGTCAAGTGAGGAACAAGATTCTTTGACACTTCTTTCCACTTTGTACTTTCTGAAAGCTTCTCTTAGCTATTCACCATCACTTTGTTTCACCTTCACGCGGAAGTTATATACAGAATCTCTTTCAATAATTAATAGAAAGCCATCCACAAAGTATTCTAGTGAGCTGGATTGGATATTCTAAGATGATATCAGTAAGATGATATCAGCTAATAACTAAATTGAAAACCCATCTCAAGTTGTTATGCTAACTTGCATACGGAGAATAGAAATGATCAGCCTACAAGTAAGGCAAGAACCACCATGGATCCATGACACCCAATTCTGTAGTGATAAATCAAATATATATATATACATATATATATATTCTGCATGCCAACATATAATGAAATTTTGCACAAATTGATGTAGACTGTCTGATTATTGGGATTTACTTGTGGTCCCCCCAATCTGATGAACCACATCTATTTGTGCAGCAATCTGACAATCCATGTCCATTTGTGTACAATTTTGCAATGTGCATAGCATAGTATAGCATCAGTTGTCAAAGATTATGGAAAGTAAAGAGGAAAATCATAAGAAATAGACACACAAACTTGTATTCACATAATTCTTCAATAGGTTTGGGTCTTAGTTTTCCACTTTGTTTCTTCATGCCACATGCTTTCAATGGTTGTTGCGATGTATTTCCATTTTCCCCTTCTTTTTAGTTTTAATTTCATTCTTCTTGTCCTAATTCTATAAAATTTGCAGGTTTCTCCCCATAAGTGCATTGTTCACTTGCCATGCACTTTGTACCAACATTATGTGATCCAAGAAAGACAGTGATGTTAGGCTCCTTGTTGAGAAGGAAAGCATGATTTTTCATTAGTGTTTCAGCATCTTACATACTGGAAGCTCCAAAATTCTGTATTTTCTTCAGTTGCCTTATCTATGTTGGTCGCAATGATTTGTGTGCAAGTATTTTTAGGTGGGAATGAAAGTCTGTTAATGTTCGCAAATAGGTTAGATTCTTTGACATGTTGACAGGATTATTAGCTGACATGTGGACTCTTGGGAAGCTGTATGAAGATGTTTCTAAACGGGAAACTGAGTTTTGGGAGTTATCTAAGTCCAATAAAAACAATCAAAACCTATAATTACAACCTCTAATATGCTGGGACATAATGTTCTGGCAAATTATAGTTCCCAGCATTCTCACTCGCACTCCTCGAAGATGTAAAACATAATAAAGGTTCTGTCGTTTACGATTATATATTGCATGATATTCTGTCAAATATGGTTGGCATTGTTAACAAGTTAAATGGATAAGTAGAATTCAAAGAATGAACATCAGGAGTGGAACTTTTATGAAAAGGATTTTTAACTTCGCCAACTTGAGTTAGGTTACAAATTTTAGTTGCTTTATATTTTACTCATTCCAATACAAACGTTTGCATCCTAGTCTCAACGGAAGCAGTGCATTTTCTCATAATGCTTATTAGTTCAACACAAGCAAACTGATCTATATTTCGAAAAAGAAAAGCAACATTATTTAGAAGTTGTGATCTGACAACTTAGAAATTTGATCCTCCAGCTGGAAGAAATTTCTGAAATATTTGCAAGGCAATCCTTGGAACAACAGATAAGAGTGCTTGAAAAGAAATCTGAAGGACATATTTAATGTCTCAAACTTCCATATGTGCCATCATAACAAGTTTTTAGCATACAACACACACATACATGCTTTGGAGCTACACACATAAAATGAACAAAAATTGCCACAAGAGTTTTCATGTATCATTTATGAAAGAAAGTGAGATCAAGCTATGAGCAAGAGCTTTAATATTTTATCCAAGAACAACGTACAACACATGCGAAAGATCAGCTTTTATTTATTATCATTTTCTTCTTTTTTCTTTCCTTTAGGAAGTAAATAAAGTTCATGAAGGATAAACTTACAAAATATTGACAGGCTGGGCTTGCTCATAATATCCATGATTCATCCAGATGAAAGCCAAGGGTTAGGTGCAACATATGTATACCCTTGGAAATGTTCACCGGCTGTTGGTGTGGAAGCTGGTGAGTCATCAGGAGGCATTGTTGTCCAGCACTGGTCAAAATTAGCCGTACAATCTTTTCCACTCACGTCTGGCTTGAACTTTGGCTGTAATTCCCTTGCCTCTAATTTCTTCCAGTTGATTGACCGAAACCATTTATGACCTTTGACTTCATCTCCTCCACTAGGACCACTTCCTAACCTTCTTGACGGTTCCTTTTGCAGCAACTGCAAAAATAAAAAAGAAATTTCTGTAATCTGGGAATATTTAAAATTGGAAGGAAGGAAAAATCGAGTAGAAGACAGGATGAAACCACATGGAAGAAGCTTATACTTACTCCTTTCAGCAAAGAGTGAGCTTCAGAGGTAAGGTATGGTGGAAGCTTGACTTTGTCTTTAATAATTCTCTCCTGAAGTTTTTTCCTATCTTTGTGTGTATATGGTGGCTGTAGATATTTACATATGTTAAGATCAATTTCAGAACCAATGTCCAGATATTGTTGATTAAAATAAAGCTTCTCCTTGCCACTTGTTACAGAAAAGGCAGGGAACGGACCATGAACTACTTGAAATGAAAAAGAAAATGACTCTAGCTAGACTTCTTTCATTGACATTTAACAGCAAGTCAAATGTATTACCTGCCCAGTTAGCATTTCATACAAAAGAATTCCAACACTCCACCAGTCAGCATCTTTGTTGTGGCCCTTAGACAGTAAAATTTCTGGAGCCATGTATTCTGTTGTCCCACACATTGAATTAGATCTACTAGATTCATCAATTTCCTTGGCTAGTCCAAAATCAGTTAACATAACCTGCATGACAGGTAACCCCTTTAGGAGCTAACAATTAATCAGATGTAATTATCTAGAACCAAAAAAGCCTACAATATAATGAGTTTCACAAGTAATGCCACAAAATAGTGCATGGACTCATGGTCATTACATGCCCATCGGAGTCTAAGAGAATGTTTTCAGGTTTAAGATCCCGGTGCACAATCCCGCACTTGTGAAGATGTGAAACAGCAGATACTATCTCAGCAGTATAAACCCTTGCTTGATCCTCACTATTCAAGACGTTCAAAGAACAAAATTAAAATAAGCACATATACAACAGTGTATGAAAAAGCATAAAAGGTCAGAGATGCATATAAGGTACCTGAAGATTCCTTGTCGATATAAATGAAAGAACAGATGTCCCCCATTCATGAAATCCAATATCAAATAGAGCTTGGACTTGGTCTGGAAAGAGTTATTTCATCAAATTCACTCTCAATCAGAAATAATGACAATAACTTGAAAGCGATAAATGTTATGTGCTAACTAGACCTAGCAACCCTCGTACCATAAATTGCTACAAGTAATGATCTTTGAATTACAATTGAATGAAATTACCTATTAAAAAAATGCAATCTTTATCGAACAATACACAAGCTAATGATGCTATCATTCGATCGTTCTGTTCTGTTAGCTTATAAAGTAATGCTTGAAAACGAAAACCAGCGGGCACCCACAACATAAAACGTAAGAAAGAAGCAAAATTAAAGAGAAAAAGAACCTGAAAAGAGTAACGGAGCTGAACAATAAAAGGATGCAAGACTTTAGTAAGAATATCCCTTTCAGCTTTCATATAATCAACATGATTTTTTTTAATGATTCTATCTTTCCTCATCACTTTCATTGCAAAAATCCCATCACCATCAGCATCACCATCTCCACATTTCTTTCTAACTTGAAACACTTTACCAAAAGCTCCTTGCCCTACAACTCTCAAGATTTCAAAATCAGCAGGACCAATTTTATCACTGCTGCTGCTACAAGTGCCCTTCTTAGCTTCATCTTGGACGACAATGACGACACCGTTTTCGACATCATCAACATCAACTTCTTCACGGATTTGGAAAGGGAGGGAAGAGGAGAGAGTGTAGCGAGGGGAAGGACCTACAAAGGAGTGGGAGCGGTTGTAGATGATAACTGGGTCTCCAAGAAAGGCACAGGCAGAGGCGGCGGAAGGAGAAGAGGTGGAGGTGGAGGATGGAGAGTGGGAAAGGTTAGGATGAGGGTGGTGGTGAGGAGTGGAGGGGCCGAAAACATCAGAGAAATCGAAGTCAGGAGGAGCGGTGGAATTGGGGTTTGATGGGGGTGTTATAGTGAGCTTTTTGAGGTTGGTTGATAGTAATGCTGAGTGAAGGTTTTTCTTTTGAGAATTCGAAACCATATTTTTTTTCTTTTGTGGGGATTCAATTTAAAGAAGAGTGAAAAAAGAAGAAAAGAGCCAGCCAACCAGCCTGCCAAGAATTCGGGATGAAGCAGAGCTGAGAGATAGTCATCAGATTACATACATACTTTCAACAAAAGATCAAGTAAAAGGTTGAGCTCGTGTCCCTCTGGGGAGGAGAGAGGGAAGAGAGGAGAGAGGAGAGACAGTTCTCAGTTCTCGAAACTGGAAATAAACCAATAGCTAATAATTGCTGCATACACAAGAAGAAAGAAAGAA
The DNA here is from genome assembly GCA_949671775.1 of Mallotus repandus. Taxonomy (NCBI): domain Eukaryota; kingdom Viridiplantae; phylum Streptophyta; class Magnoliopsida; order Malpighiales; family Euphorbiaceae; genus Mallotus; species Mallotus repandus. The sequence goes on along the minus strand of CATIWM010100284.1, from coordinate 1,885 downwards.
GCAAGGAAGAAAGGAGGGAGTTGTATACAGAAGTCATTAATCTTACGCGCCTTCACTTCTCGTGGCCTCACTCGCCATTCCTTTGCCTATCTTTTTATGTTTATCCTTTCTAGAACATAAAGAATGCACTCGGTCTTGTTCACGTACGAAGGATGTAGTTCGTAAAAATCTAAAAAAAAAAAAAAGGGGTAGCTGATAATGTACAATCCTTTCAAGCCAATAATTGATGGATGTTTCTTAGTTGAGTTAATGATGTACAATCCCGTATTAGCAAATTTTTTAGTTAAATTTTGATAAAAAAAAAATTGAGTTAAATAAATGGAAATATGTACAATTCCCTTTTCAAGTTAATGATTAATAGTATTATTATGTGTTAAAAAAATTCTACCTATTGAATTAGGCCAAGTTTGGCATTACTGTTGATCCTGTATCTAAATGCTCAACAAAAATAAAGAAAGAAAAAATAGTCTAATTTTTGACATTTAAATAGTTGTCTAAAATTTCTCTTCAAATTTTCATCCAACTAAATTTAAGTTGTTGGATGAATACTATTTACAAACTCTTTTACTTTTCTTCTTTTTTTTAATATGAGATTAACACATCAGATAACATATCACTAACTAACTATTCTAACAGTTAGTTGGTAGGACCATTTCAACTTACATTTTGGGTTTGAATCATAATATATACTAACAGAAAATTATTCTTATTTAAATTACCTTTCGAGCTCAAATCATTATATATGCAATCGTGCTAAATTAATTCTAATAGGTAAAAAAATTAAATAAGTAAAATTTTTACTGATTTGGAGTTTGCTGCCGCCTTTGACAAGTGAATGCAACGCCACAAGTGTTCCGGCAACAATTCATTCCTATGCAATTGCCCAATTTTGGAAAGTCTACAAATGTCTCGTAGAGTTACCATCACTTGTTTGCCCGATGAGGATGAGGCAATGGCGACAGATGTAGCCGATGGGTGTTGTGCAAGCACTCGATCAAGTCCGACAATTCACAAGTGGTTCTTGTAAACAGCTAACAACTCGAAAGCAGGAATATGCAGTAGCTAGTACTCTTTTTTTCCAAATATAAGAGTCGTGGAGATGCGTCAAGCTACTTTGCTTGTCAGATTGAGAGTTGATGAATAATAATGAATATGGGGGTGTTCTAACAACCATAGGGTAGGCGACGGGGTTGGTACGCCCGCCCAAGTGTTTGGCGACCACAACATTGTGCAAGGTCAGGGTCTGCTAGGAAATACACGATGGGCTTGTGGCCCATATTAGAGATGGAGTCGCCATCCGGATGAAAATCGGGACACACTTTACAGCAACTAGATTCCACAGAAGTACCTAGCAACCGTCTTTAGAGACAGGATTCGGAAACTAGGTATGGGCTTTGGAACGCCCACCCAACCTTGCGGTTGGCCTCTGTGTATGTTTTGCATTTTATTACCTTTGATAATTGAATTATTTCCTTGTTAAAATGTGAATCACATTCATTTCCACTTTTACAATTACCAACTTTGCACATTAATCCTCTTCATGCTTATAACCCAAACATTCATTGCACATAATAATAACTTACAACCATCCATTCCAAATAAATGGGGAGAGGGGATTAAGGATTACAACATTTTATACAATTACAACAATAATAAATTCTAATAAAACCTCTCAAGAACTAATTAATACACTAATTACTTAGTTATTAAAAACCACTGAGAGATCCCTACAACAAACAATGGCTAGTTCCATTTCAAGATAAGAATTTTATTTAAAAAAAAAATTGAATTCAATTTACGTAAAATAGGCATGAAAATTCATCTATATATAAATTGATTATTTGAACATACCCAATATCATAGCAATCTTATACAATATTGAAGA
>CATIWM010100278.1:0-15425 GCA_949671775.1 Mallotus repandus | reverse complement strand
ATTGCATTAAAATAAATCTCAGAACATATATCCAAATAATTAAAAGTACCAAAATTAATAAAATTTATCACTAAATGATGAAATCCAACATGTTTAAAATTTTAACAAAAAATCTACATTTTTTAGTTAATAACTTACAAGCATATATTAATGAAATCTACATTTTTTTTGAAACATAAAAGTTTAAGCATATATTTAAAAATCAATAAATAATGTATTAAGATATAAAATGTTTAAATATTACAATAGCCAATAAAAAAAATATTCAAGAATAAAGACAATCATGTCATTTAAATGGTTAAAAAGTCAAATAAAAAATGTATTTATAAATAGGTGGAATGCAAAAATCTACACCCTAATATAAATTAGTGATAAGAAATATATCCATAAAAGAGAGGTGCATTTAATGTTGATTGAAAATATTTCTAATTATAAATTTAATAATTATTTGATTTTAATTATATAAAAATAACAAATTTAAGTATTAAAATTTATGTGCATATTATATAGGGTGGATAACCAATACTTCTAAATTTACCAATTTAAAAGAAAAATATTATAAAAATTTTACAATAATATCAATGAATCTCGCATAATATAATTTGAGGTACAAGTAGTTTCTAAATTCTTTTTGATTGTAATCTTAGATCCTATTGGAATCTAACTAATTCGATTTGATTAGAATAAAACTATAAGAGTGACAAAAATCTTTTAACAACTAATTTAATATGATTACATACACCATAAAAATATTTTTTTTCTAATTTATAATTAGCTTGTAGATATTTTTGTCAATAGTTAAATTTAAAAAAATAATAAAAGAAAACAACAGAAACATCCCTTAAAAAAAGTTATTTAATTAGACTAGAACATCCTGTTTTAAATTTAAAACAAATGTTCATCCATACTTTTCATGGTGGCCACCTAATTACTGAAATACTCCAATGGCGGTCTTTTCTTTACAAAATTATCAGGTAAAAATTTAAATTCAATTTAAAAATTCAAAATTAAAAATTTCTTTAAAAAATAAAATTCAATTTTCAAGGTGCAGGTATCTTTACACATCCTCCTTTTACAGTAAGGCTTTTTTGGGGGCTTCGGAAACTAATTTCAAGTTCATAATATGCGACAGGTTCTCTCATATCTGATTGATAAGATAACAAAATCACAGAGGCTATGGAGTTCAGAAACATCATGATGCATATATATATATATATAACATGAAACTATTTTTTCTGACTTCGTTCATCTTATGTACCCTAATTTTACGCATCTATGGCTTTTCTCAAAACTTGTCCCCAGTAAGTGTCACGTCCGTGTTCGAAAAAAATGCTGATGGGAAATAAATATTTTTAATTTAATATTAATTAGGCCCTAAATTGGCTAAAATAAATAGTGGAGGGCTTGATTGTAATTAAGCAAATTTAAAGAAGGATGCAATTGAAAAGAAAGAAAAAGGTTGAGGAGTAAATGGAAATTAATTGGTGAGTTGTCTATGTGCATGAAGGAGATTTTCTAGTCTTGGATACTTGTAAGAAAAAAACTGGGTAAATAAAAAACGCAGAAGGAGGAGCAGAAACTGCATGCATTCTACTCATAGAAACAAAGAAGAAAAGGAAAAGGGAGAGAACTAATCTTGGTGAGAATTGAGCTAGAATCGGTGAGCAGAACTCTTGCATGTCTATATTTCCTTATGGTTTGTGTTTAATCTTAGGTAACATTCATAAATTCTGAATTTCTATGGAGTTTGATATTGAGAAATTCAGGTTGTAATCTTTAGGAAACCCACAAGTTGCAAAGAAGGAGCTTAGGGCTTGAGATTTCTGGAATCTCAGTGAGTGGAATTTCGTATTCTTTCTTCTTGATCAAATTTGTTTTTGCTTCCATTATTTATCTTTTAAAACTCTGAATTTTTGAAGTTTTATGATGCATAAGAATCCCAACTGGCCTCCCCGCCCAAATTCCCCCTCGATCCCCCCTCCCCTAGTGTCCAAAAAAAAAAAATCTCAACTGATGTTGTTCTTTGAAACATTTGCCGTATTATACTCAACTGATCTTTTGTCACTTCCTTTCCGTTGAAATTCTTAGCAAAATATGTGTAATTGTAGTTATGGTGGCCTCCTTTCTTCACCAAAATTTCTCTTAAATTATGGAACTTGAGAGAAAACTAAATTTTAATGACACTGAGTAGCGATTTAACCTGTGATGATGGAAATTTTAAGTTTTGGGTGTCTTAAAACGCATAAAAAAGTATCAGTTGTGAAATCAGGTTCCCAGGGTGCCTCTGTGCAAAAATTGATCGCCCAAATGATTAGACGATGTCCCAGTATTGAGGCACCTCAGTACAGTGAGGAGACGTTTCAGTGGGACTTATATGAACAGTAAACATTCAAAAGCCATAGCTAGAGTTCTATAATTCCAAATGAGATTATTTTTCACTCTCTAGAGTTTTTAAAGTTTTCTCTACAACTTTAATAAAAATAGAAAATTTGAAATTATGCTGTTTTAATGGTCTTTTAGGATCATATTTTATATTGGTAACTTGATAGAAAGCTTGATCATGATGAATCAATTCTAATGTATCTTCCTCCATACACATCCAACCAATTGGTGTAAAATCAATTACAATTTACTTTAAACACATGAAATTTGAGAAAATTAATTAAAAATATGCTTCGTAAAATTTTTGATGAATTTTTAAATGCATATATATGAAACATACATATTGGAGTGCCACAACAAAGCAAGTAAGCTTATATATATACGTATACACACTTATGAATATATATACACATATCAAATTCTTAGAACTGAACTATAGTTGCTTTTGAAGTGCTTTCTCTCTCTCTCTTTCCTCTCTCTCTCTTTCCTCTCTCTCTCTCTCTATATATATGTAACAAGTAATTAATTTTGAAACTCGAGTTTCCTTAGGCTATAAGTGTATATTTGTATATGTTAAAATTCAAAGGATTTTATCATGATTCAAAACAAGTGGATTTTGGGACAAACCGAAACTTTTCTAAAAAAGGGACTTCCGTAATGCATTTTCTAAAAATTATTTTAGTTTGAGCGAGAATTTTTCATAATTGATAATTAATCATGTTAAAGCTGTTTAATATTTAAAAAGGCTCTCTTTGTGCTTTTCTCTAAAATATTAAGATTTTCAATTTTAAAATTTTGAAATATAATTGCTATTATACTTGAATACAGATTTATCTTGTTTTTAAGTACTATTATTAAATAATGGTGTTCTATCGTCGTTACATATGTGAATCAAAGTCAAATCAACATCAAAACATTATGAGCTATACTACTACCATAAGTAATAGGTTAAATCTATAGGTGGGTACTCAACTTTACACTTATTTTATTTTGGATACTAAAGTTTAATATATTTCATTTTAAGTATCTAATTTTAATTTAAATATCATCCGTCAGTGACCTGATAGCGAGATGATGACGAGCAGCCAGTAACAAAATATTCATGGAATATTCGTCATGTCACCCACGTCACCCATGACTATTTGTACTCTGTTTCACTCATTGAGTATTTTCTCTTGAAACTACTAACCACTCCTTTTTTATATATATAAATTTTTTTCAGAGTAACGGGTTATTATGAGTAGTTGTATCTCTAAGATAGCTTAGCGTCTCGTAAGTAAAGCAAATGGTGGAAAGCTTCTGAAGTAATAAGATTTGGAATGGTTATCTTATAATAATTATATATAATAGTGGAGTATATTTATATGTTAAGTTGTACGTAAGAGTTAATTAACAATTGGATGAGATAAAAGTGATATTTCATCGCACCAATATTTAAGTCAGATGGATTCAAGCACCATCTAATAAGAATGTTAGTGGAGTTGTGGTGTGATGATAATAGCTACTCTGTTGATCCTATATGTTCTTGTATAGAATTTCTAAGAGAAGATGGTGTTTCACCATATAAACTATGTCTTACCCAACTCCAAAATTTGAAGATTGGTAAGGTCACCGAGCCAAATTAAAAGAACATATCAGGACTGAAGATATCGAAAGAAAGTGACAAATAATTGAGAGAGTTGGAGAAGATTGCCCATCGCCCAAGGAAGAGGGAATCTGTCCTGAGAAGTTATTATGAGAAAGGTCCATCCATGACACCACATTTTGTAAGCTTGCCAATTGAACATGATAGTGGACCTGAAAACTTGTATCGTCAAGTCTTAACCTCTCAAGAGGGCTATCTACCTGAAACTCTGGTGAATATACCCTATGAGACCCGGATGTTTGATAGAATTGCCATTGGAAAAAAAATTGGCATTTCACGTAAACTCCAATTATATATTTTTCAGTCGGTTCAATTGATAAAATACTGTAAATGGACAACTCTCTAGGCACTTATTTCTTCATTTAATAAATGTTTAAATTGACTGATAATGGCCCATTTATCCGTTTGTTCCTGGAAATAGATGATTTGACAATTTTGTCTAACATGGGGAGATGATTAAACTTAGGAGAGAACAGCTTATAGTTACAACTCATAACTACATGTATAGTTCGAATATTCAGCAGGAAATATCGCCCAAAATATATATATATATATATTCAGCAGGAAATTAGGTTTTGGCATGATACTATTAGAGCTTCTTTTGGCTACAATTCTGACCTGTCACTATCACAGTTGGATTGATTAAAAATTCTACGAATAGAGTCTTAGGATGTACTTATTTAGCTTTCATGAAAATAATTCACCATAAATTCCACCAGTTATTATACTTGAGCCGATTTTATTAATTCTATAAAATTATAAAATATCAATTTATTTTATTATTATTATTATTATAAAAGTAAATGATAAATTTTAAAAAATAAACTGCGGAAATTATTGATATTATTATTTGAAATAATATAGCAATTTTTTATTTGTAGAGAAATAATAATAATAAACAACATAATCATTTCGCCATTTTTGAAAAAAAAAATTTCGCAAACAAATATAAATTAAGATTTTCTTAAAAATAATTACAAATGGTAAATTTTTTTATTTTCTGCTATAAAGTAGGAAGAAAAGTCCAGAAAAAAAGTACCTATGTTGCATAGCCAACGACATCTCATTATAGTTCAGTTACAAATTATTTTTTATTGTTAAAGAAATATAAAAATAGTATTGAATAATTTCTTCATGAAATCTATATTTAACACATGTAATAAATATTTATAAATATTAAAAAATAAATTATATTATTATTGTTACTATTATTATATTATTTTTATTTATTTATATTATTTTAAAAATATATAATAATAATAATCATTGAAATAGGTTATTCAAAATATGATAATAATTTATTTTCTTGTACAAAATTTTAATTTTTTTAGTAAAAGCTTGGAGTCCATAATTCAAATAACGAATCCAAGCATCTCAACTAGGTTGATACTCTTTTAGCATTGACATCATATTTCTATAGTTCAAATACATTTAAATTAAAAATTGATATTATAAGAGGATACATACAAAATTATATAAAAATGGAGAATCCATTTTGCGATTTACAATGGCGAGATGTGTAAGATGTGATAACATTTATTTTTTTATTTCCTCATTTGATCCTTTAAGCTCAATTGTTATATCATGAACTCCTATCTAGGAGTCATTACACATGCAAACAAAAAACATACATTTTTTTCCGTCAAGCGTTTTTTTTTTCTTTGTGTTAAATTTTGTTTTAATTAGTTAATTTCTCCTTATATTTGTAAAAATTAATAGGTTAATTGATCAAAACTATAAGTTTCATTAATTTTCTCTTGTGTGTTCTTAAAAATCAATGAATCTGCATGTTAAAATCAATGAGTCTACTGCAAATTTATTTACCTTTGCCTGCAGGTTCAATGAACAATGCAGGTGAAAATAAATGAATTTGCAGCAAGTTCATTTAACTTCACCTGCATTTTCTTTGATCTTCACCTGCAAGTTCACATTCAATTTAATCTTTATTTAATAACACATGAACCTCCAATCAATAACAGATGAATCTTTACATTATAATTAATGAATTTATATGCACAAACTAAACAAATACAACAAAATCAGTGAAAATTCAATCCAAAAAATACAAAAAGAAGAAGAAGAAGGAGCAGCTGTTGAACATATATGTATTTTTCGCAAATCCACCCTCTCTTGTTCAAGTTATTATTTCAAGTTTTCAAGCACTTGAGAGAAACCCCAAAGAAGAAGAAGCAGTAGTCACTGATCTAAAAACATAAAGTGTAGAAAAAAAAATGCTAAGAAAGGGGAGGGATCGTGACCAGAGAAAAGGAAAAGGAAAAGAAAGAGGAAGAGGGGAGGGATCGTGACTGGTGAAAAGGAAAAGGAAGAGGAGAAGAGCAGAAGAAGAAGACGACGAAGAAGAAGAAGTGCGTTAAAAAAAAAAAGAGAATGAAGCGTAAAATAAAAAGACTCACACATGTAATAAAACTCTGATCTATATTGCAATATGAAAAGAAGTGCATGATATAATTTGCGCTTTAAGCTGTTTTTGCCTTTATCAAAAAAATTTTAGAGCCCAAACCACCAAAAATTAGGAATTTAGATTAAAATCACCACAAATTAATTAGTCAAATATTTTATTTTTTTACCCTAAAATAAAATTAAAAAAAAAAAAAGCTGGGCATTACAGCTTATATATACATGTCTCCATATTTTATCTTCGCAGCTGAAGTTGAAATTAAAGCGCAAAAAGAAATTTCACATTCATGCAATGGCTAGTGGAGTCCATAAAAACATTGTGCTTATGTTTTACCTAATAGCATTCCCTCAAGTGTTGAGCAATAGATTTGTTAATGGAAAAAGGATTTTAAATCCAATTGATAACAAATACATCATAGAGGTTTGTGTTATCGCTTGGTTGCTTACAATTGCTCTATTTTTTTTAATTTTCTTTTGCTTTTTTTTTTCTTGAATAGTTTTTTTCTTTTTTCTTTTTTTGAATGATCATTTTATTGAAGAAAGGTTTACTTATTGATTACAGGGTGAGAATGGTGATGTATTTGAGTGTGTGGATATGTATAAACAACCTGCTTTCAGTCATCCACTTCTCAAGAATCATACTATACAGGTATATATCTTTAATCCCTTGATTTTCCATGCATCAATTTTGGTAAGATTTTATATGTATATATGTCTTTTTGATGTTATAGATGAGACCCAGTTCATACCCAAAGGGACTAAAAGGAAGAAACAATGAGGAGCTCTTAATAGAGAAGGTAATGTGTCCTGAAGGAACAATACCAATCACAAGAACACTTCTAATCAACCACACTAAAGCTAGTCCAGTTTTTCCCAACGAAACAAAGGCAGCTGAAGTTCATGGTCATGAGGTAACACTAGCTAATTCCAATTAATCCATGTACTTTTTTTTTTTTTTAATTTTAGAACAAGAAAAACCTGCATTGCTACAAATTCAACTCATTACTCTTAATATTAAAAAAAAATTATGTGACTGCTTAAAAAAGAAAAGGGAGGAAATTGAATCCACATTATATGTTGCTCATAATTAATTTAATTTAAGTCGCATTTTTATTGACTTTTTTTGTTTTTTGATATGATACATAAATTAGTATGCATATGTTAGTTTGGAAGATGGCCAACACTATGGAGCGCATGCAAGACTTAACGTATGGAACCCTGCAGTATCCAATATTGGAGAATTCAGTTTAGCTCAATTTTGGGTTCTAGCAGGTCACGGCCAAGATCTTAACTCCATTGAAGCTGGCTGGCAAGTACGTTTACTACCAATTTTACCATTTAATTAACTATTGCTTAACCTTTGTAAAGTATATGAGATTAACCTTCAAAAATCCTTAGATTATATATGGGTAGTATACAAATTAATTAAAACATGGTTTCAGGTTTTGGCTGGTGTTAATCAACCAAGACTCTTCATTTATTGGACGGTAAATTTATTTAAATTTCCTCTATTTTTTTTTTATTTTTTTTTTTGCACATTCTATCTTAAAGAATTCAAACTCGGGTATTTTCATATTTCAAAAAAATTGAGATTCTTTATTGAAGTTCAGATGGTTGGTTTATAAATTGCTATTCATAATTAATTGTTATCCATTTTTTCAATATACAACTTTTACATATTTCATTTTAGTACTATAGTTCATGTGCTTTGCATGGCAGAGAGATAGCTACCAAACAACGGGCTGCTACAATCTTCAGTGTCCTGGTTTTGTGCAAACCAACAGTAAAATTGCATTGGGTACTCGTATACCATTCTCAACCTACAATGGCAACCAATATGACATTGAACTAACTGTACATAAGGTAATGAACATATCTCTACAATTTCTTTTATTTATAAATACCATACTCGTCTACGTAATTTTTGTGGGTTAAAAATTAATCATGACAGATTTACTTGTGAAAAACTTGAGTTCTCATACGATATTCTTACAATTGAAAGATTTGTACCTAAATTCAGGGTCAACAATTAGATGAGTCATGCATATTCCGGATGGTCAACATCTAACCAGTAGAAATATAATATCTGTGTATGTATTATAAATTTAACTGTATAATATAATACATACATAGTATATAATAATTTTTCCAACCAATTAACACTATTTCCACCAAAATAACAACTTCAGAAACATGAGAAAAGTTGAACAGTGCATTAAACTAAAGTTATATTTGATAATATCTAAATTTTTTGTTCCTATCAGAAGTACTCGTTTCATTAAATTAAGCAGAGAAATTGTTTAAATTGTTTTAGGACAAGAAGAGTGGGAATTGGTGGCTCCGATTTCAAGATCAAGACATAGGATATTGGCCAGCTTCCATTTTTACAAGTCTAGCAGGAAGTTCAACACTGATAGAATGGGGAGGAGAGATAGTTAATTCTCAAGTTAATGGTAGACATACCTATACACAAATGGGAAGTGGGCATTTTCCTTACGAAGGCTTTAAAAAAGCTGCTATGCTCTACAATCTTGGATATATTGACAATTCTGGTGCCCTGAAAGATCCTGAAGGCCTTAAACCGCTTGCGACAAAACCTTCCTGCTATAATATGCAGTTTGGAGAAAAGGGGGATCGTCGTTTTGGGGTTCACTTTTACTTTGGAGGTCCTGGATATTCAGCACAGTGCCCATAGAGCAAAAGAAGGAAACAAAAGAAACCTTTTGCCAGACTATTAATTCTTGCTCATCATATTTGCTATTGAAAGAAAATAGCTACCTAAATTGTTGGTTTTGAATGTTAACTTTTGAATAAGGATGAGCAATAGGTCTGGTGATGCGAGCAAAAAACATGTGTTCCTATTATTAGTAAATATTATGCCAGTGGTTCTCTTAACCTTAGAATGCAAGCAATCAAGAAAATAAAAAATGAAGATAGAAAAGGTTGGAAAATTGATCAAGTAACGCTGGGCATTGCCTGGAAGAGCATATGAAACTCAAGTTCTTGGGTTGCTGACTGAAACCAACAACAAATTGTTGGGGTTAAAAATTAAAAATGTAGGCTAAGGCATGAGTATAATACGTTAGATGTGGTTCGAAAGTTTAGGTCCATATTTGTTAGATATGGTTCAAAAATTTAGGCCCATATTTAATATTTAATTTGATTTTTTATTTGGTTAGAATTATTAGTTAATAATGAAATAAATATAGGTCATTGATTTTGGTATTTGATGGACGTACCAGATTAAAGTTATTCACAAATATAAATTGGTCTTCTCTCCATCTATTAGGGTTAGCAAACTAAAATTCATTTAATTCTCTGCTACATGAAAAATTAGGGTTAAGGGAGAGAAATCAGTTTAACCAAAAACCCCAATTTGATTCAAGTATCTCTACAATCATGATGAATTCCGCATCAAGTAAGTATTTTATTATTAATTTTATGTAACAAATTTATTTATTTAAGATCTTATGATTATGATCATTTTTGTTTTATATGATCATCATGTAAGATTTACATGTGGTATCAGAGTTTGAGTTTTTGAATAAATAATTTGTTCATATATTTGATTGATTGATTACGCATCAAATTAATGATTATTTTATATTTATGGGTGTTGATTGAATTATTATTTATTTATTTATTTTAATATTTTGATTTAAAAAAAATCAGCCGAATGAGTGTTTTGTTTTAATGTATTAATGTTTTATTTTAATTGGCCGAATGAATTGATGATGAGATGTTTTGTTGGCCATTAATACGAATTGTTTAAAAATTGCCGTATGATTAGAAAAAATGGCTTTTTCCTTGAGTAAAGTTATGATTTCCTTTTCAATTGAGGTTTGATTTTTAAACAGGCCATATGAACATTTTGAATTAGAAAATATGACTTTTTCTTTTACAAAAGCTATGGGCCGTATGAATTGAAGTTTTGGCCATTTTCATTTCAATTGAAATTTTATAGTATGGGTCTATGTATTGTTCAAGTATTGTTAACAAATCATAAATGGCCTTATGTATTGTTGGTTTTTGATTGTTAGTATAATTATTTAGTTATATGACATTAAGGTTAAATTAGTTAGTTAGTCACCAAAGTGGACAAACTAGTTTAATATATGGTGACATAATTTATGAAATTTTATAGAATGCTATTGTTTAGGCCATAAAGATTTATTAGTTGTTAGAAATTAAGAATTTGCCCAAAGGTAGATTGATATTCTATAGCTAATAAATATAAAGGAGGAAATATAATATTCTCTTGTCAAATGTAATATGGATATCCAAAGATATTATATATCTATTTGATAAAGTTTATCAATTACCTTATAAAGTTTGAATAGCATTCTAATTATGATGATGATGTGCATATATTGTTGTGTTTATCCAAATGAGACCTACAATATGTTTTTATGTGTTAAATTATCTGAATTTATTAATTTAATGAGCATTTATGTATTTGCAGTTGTTTCTCTTCATTCACATGCTTCTGTTGTTACTATCTTTAATGGTTTAAACTTCTATGAATGGTGTTAACTAGTCAATTTCCATTTAGGTGTCTTGGATCTTGACTTGGCACTATTAGAAGAAAAGCCTGCTGACATTACTGATACGAGCAGTGAGGCTGAGAAGTTAAAATATAAAGCATGAGATAGATCTAACACATTATGCCTTAGTTTTATGCGAATGACAATTGCCAACAACATTTAGTCCACTCTTCCATAAAGTGTAACTGCTTTAGAATATCTTTAGCTTATGGAAGAGCGCTTTCATTCCACTGATAAGTCACTTGCAGGGACACTAATGGCTAAACTCACAACCATGAAGTATGATGGGTCGTGAAGTATACAGCAACGTGTCCTTGATATGACTAATATCGTAGCAAGACTTAAGACCCTAGGAATGACTGTGGATGACTCCTTTCTGGTACAATTCATTTTGAACTCATTGCCTTAAGAGTATGGACCTTTTCAAATTAACTATAACACTATTAAGGATAAGTGGGATGTTAATGAATTGGCCAGTAAGCTTACTCAAGAGCAAACGAGATTAAAGGCACAAAGGGTTCATTTAGTAAACCTAGTGGGTCAAGGAGCTGGTAAAGTTATCAAACCAAAATCCAAGAAATTTAAGAAGAAAGGACCAGCTAAAGTAGCATGGGTCACTGATGATGATAAGAAGGAAAGAAAGGTAGATAAATATCACTTCTGTAAGAAAGAAAGACATTATCAGAAAGATTGCCTGAAATGTAAAGCTTCGAAAAGAAAGGTAGCTTTCATTATGCTTCTCCAATTTTTAAATCAAACTTATCTGAAGCTCCTTCTAATACTTGGTGGTTAGATTCTGGTGCCACTACTCATATTTCCAATGTGATGTAGGGATTCCTTACAATCCAGAGCATAAACCTAAATGAGAACTTCTTATTCATAGGGAACCGAAAGAAAGCCCCAATTGAAGGCATAAGGACTTATCATCTTATTTTAAATACTGGGTATCACCCGGATCTACCATAAACTCTCCATGTACCTTCACTTTCTAGAAATTTAGTTTCTGTATCGAAACTTGATGTTAATGGGTTTAGTTTTAAGATTGGAAAAGAATGTTTCAGTTTATTTAATAAAGATGATTCCTCCATTGGTTCTGGAATTCTTGTGGATAGTTTACAAAGATTGAAACTTGATGTTAATTTCTCTGCATCCCTGATGCGTGTTCATCAGAATATTGGAATTAAACGTAGTATGACAAATAAAAATTATGCTTACTTATGGCATAAGCGTTTGGGTCATGTATCCAAAGAAAGGCTACAAAGATTATTAAAGAATGAGATTTTACCAAGTCTAGATTTTACTGATCTTGGTTTATGTGTGGATTACATTAAAGGAAAGTAAACTAAACATAACAAGAAATGAGCCATAAGAAGTACTCAACTTTTTGAAATTATACACACTGATATATGTGGACCTTTTATTACTCCATCTTTTGGTAGAGAAAAATATTTTATCAACTTTATAGATGTTTTTTCATGTTATGGATATGTCTATTTGCTTAATGAAAAATCTTAAGTTGTGAATGCCCTTGAGGTGTTTGTTAAAAAGGTTGAAAGGCAACTAGATAGAAAAGTGAAAATAGTAAGGTCTAATAGAGGTGGTGAATACTATGGAAAGCAAGGAGAATCAGGACAAAATCCAGGTCCATTTGTAAAGTTCCTCGAAAGACATGGCATGTGTGCACAATATACTATGTCAGGCACACCTCAACAAAATGGTGTGGCAGAAAGGCAAAATATAATAGTAATGGATATGGTTAGGAGTATGATAAGTAATTCCTCATTACCCAAATCTTTGTGGACATATCCACTTAAAACTGCAGTATATTTGCTGAATAGTATTCCTAGTAAGGCAGTTCCTAAAACTCCTTTTGAGTTGTGGACTGGAAGGAAACCTAGTTTAAGACACCTGCATGTTTGGGGTTGTCCAGCAGAGGCACAAATGTATAATCCACATAAAAAGAAATTGGATTCTCGAACTGTTAATGGTTACTTTATTGGTTATCTAGAGAAATCTAAAAGGTATAGGTTTTACTATCCAAACTATAGTTCTAGAATTATTGAGACAGGCAATGCCAAATTCATTGAGAATGGTGAACTTAGTGGGAGTGCTGATAAATAAATTGTGGATATTAATGAAATAAGGGTTAATGTTCCATTACCCATAAATGCTCCTGCATCCACAATTATCCCAAATGTTGTTCCAAATTTGCAAGAACAAAACAATAATGAACAATATTTGAATGAAGAAGTACTCCATGAAGAACCTAACCTACCACCAACTGATATAAATAAATTGCGTGGAATAACTTTAAGTAAACATGTAAGGGTAAGAAGACCTGCTATTTTAGATGATTATTTGGTTTATTTGCAAGAATCAGATTTCGATTGTGGCATTGATAAAGATTTTGTTTCCTTTTCATAAGCTATTAATAGTGATAAGTCTGATAAATGGATTAATGCTATGAAAAAGGAGTTAAAATCAATGGCTAAAAATAATGTCTGGGATCTTGTCGAATTGCCAGAAGGTTCTAAACGAGTTGGATGTAAGTGGGTCTTTAAGACTAAACATGACTCGAATGGCAATATCGAACAATTTAAAGCTAGACTTGTTGCCAAAGGTTATACTCAAAAAGATGACATTGATTATAAAGAGACATTTTCACCTATTTCAAAGAAAGATTCATTAAGAGTCATTATGACTTTGGTAGCTCAATATGATTTAGAGTTACACCAAATGGATGTGAAAACAGTCTTTCTTAATGGGGATATAGAGGAAGAAATTTATATGGATCAACCTGAAAATTTTTCCATATAAGGAAAGGATCACATGGTGTGTAAACTTAAGAAATCAATATATGGACTTAAACAAGCTTCTAGGCAATGGTATCTTAAGTTCAATGATACTATTACATCTTTCAATTTTCAGGAAAATATCGTTGATCGGTGCATTTACCAAAAGATTAGTAGGAGTAAGTTTATATTTTTGGTTCTATATGTTGATGATATTTTGCTTGTTGCTAATGATTTAGACATATTGTATGAGACTAAAATTTTCTCTCTAAGAATTTTGAGATGAAACATATGGGAGAGGCATCCTATATGATTGGAATTTCAATATCCAGAAAGAGATCACATGGATTATTAGTATTGTTTCAAAAAGCTTACATCGAGAAAATTCTTGAGAGGTTTAATATGAACAATTGTTCAGCAAGTGTTTTCCCAATACAAAAAGGGGATAAATTTAGTCTTATGCAATGTCCAAAGAATGATGTGGAGCGTAAACAAATGGAATCTATTCCATATGCTTCTGTTGTGGGCAGCTTGATGTATTTGCAAACTTGCACAAGACCTGATATTAGCTTCGCAGTTAGAATGTTGGACCAATATCAAAGTAACCCTAGTATTGATCATTGGAAAGCTGTAAAGAAAGTGATGAGATACCTTCAAGGAACTAAGGATTATATGCTCACATTTAGGAGGTCTGATCAGTTAAAAGTGATTGGATATTCAGATTCAGATTTGCTGGATGTGTTGACAGCAAAAAGTTAACTTTTGGCTATTTGTTCCTGTTAGGAGAAGGGGCAATTTCATGGAAAAGTGCCAAACAATTTGTCACTGCCTCATCCACTATGGAAGCAAAGTTTGTAGCTTGTTATGAAGCTACAATTCATGCATTATGGCTGCGGAACTTTATTTTAAGACTTGGGGTTGTTGACACCATTACCATGCCATTGAAAATTTATTGTGATAATTCCGCGACAATTTTCTTCTCCAAAAATGACAAATATTCCAGAGGTGCTAACATATGGAATTGAAATACTTTGCTGTTAAGGAGGAGGTTCAGAAACAAAAAGTGTACATTAAACATATAAGAACGGATCTTATGATTGCAGATCCTTTAACTAAAGGCTTACAACCAAAGACATTTAAAGAACATGTATATAGAATGGGTCGTGGTTGTATTGAAGATTGATTATGATGATGTTATGACACTCTTGAGCTCATTAATGTGATTTGTTTCCGACTTTATCAAATTATTTCTTGTTCTTTATGCTTGTATACGCTTAATGTTTTGAACAAGAAAAATTAATGTGTCTTTAAGACAATTAAGTGGACATTAAGTTATTTATATATAACTTATATAACCTAACTTGATAATTGCTAGCTTAGTAGTATATGGAAGGAATATGCAATTTGAAAGTATATGATCGCCATAACTCTCATAATGTAATTTATCATGTTAAGGTGATTCATGATGGAAGAATAGCATTATGAAATTTAATTATGCGCGCGTAATGTTTACACTATTAAATATTAACATCATGAACTATCAGACCAAGTGGGAGAATGTTAGATGTGGTCCGAAAGTTTAGGCCATATTTAATATTTAATTTGGTTTCCTATTTGGTTCCTATTTAGTAGTGAAATAAATAT
>CATIWM010100248.1:0-28176 GCA_949671775.1 Mallotus repandus | reverse complement strand
AAAGAAATACTACTCTTAAACAAATTATATGCTTTATTTTTTAAAATATGATTACAAATACAAGATAAATAAAATTTTTAATTATTTACTTAATAAATTTTAATTTAATAAAATAGTAAGAGTATTTGAAAGGATTATTTATAGTAAGATTATTATTTTATTTATATGTCAATCTAATTAACATAGTGATTTATTAAAATTTTAATAAATTTTTTATTCAAACAATTATATAACACTCTTTCATTATTTTTATCTAAATAATAATATAATTTTACAAAGTTGACAGAGTTATAATTTAGTAATTTATTATATTCTTTATGAATTTTCTATTTAAACACAATAATCTTTCAACATTTTTGACGTTAATTTTTTTCATAATCAATAATTTTATTAAATTTAATTTGGTAAAACTTATAAAATTATGTTATTTAATTTGATTTATATTAGATAAAATATAAGTAGACCTAATTAAAATAGAAAGAATATATATTTTTAACAAAATTACTACTAAAATTTTAATTAATTTAATTTTTGTTGGAGATAAAATAGAAGTTAACCTAATTAAAATAGAAAACATGATTTTAATTAAATTAGAATTACATGTTAATAAATATAATTTTTATTAGAGATAAAATAGAAACTATCCTAATTAGAATAGGAAATATTTTTATTTTTATTAGTAAATTACTAAATTATCCAAATTTTATATAATAATAAGTGAAGATCTTTTTGTAATTTTGTCTGTTCCCCTCCCCTTCTTACATTTATATATATTATAGATTATAAATATAGATATATAGACTCCAATGTTTTTTATTAATGTTTGATGATCTAATATTCAGTAGTTACGAGCTAAATGGACTTCATAAACAGATAAATCTCTTTCAATTTTATACATAAGATTCATATTCAAAATTTTATTTAAGAAAATTTAAAATATTTCATTATTTAAATATTGATAGATCCTTTGTTTTTAATGTTGCTTAAATAAGCTCCTCTATTTTATCTTTTTATTAACTATTATCCCAATTAAGGATTCATTTTTTTTACATATAAATTAATTTACTAGGTTTCACATTAAAAAAAATGATTTTACACTAATGTAAGATATCTACATATAATGGTAAAAGAAGAGCAGCTTTTAGATCAACCATAGAGCCAAATCAAATGGTGAACATTGAGATAAATTTTCTCTGCAAATGTCACCCAAATTATACCTTGTTTTATCAATGTCAGTATCATTTTAGGGAAGCAAATTTGAATTAGTAAAAATCATTTATTTTATTTTTATAGAAAAATTGTATTAAATGAAATTATACATACATGAAAAAAAATTTAAAGCCACAGAAAATTAAATTTTTTTAGTGAAAGTCAAATATTATACACTTGATATGATAAACCTAACACTATAAATGCAAGGCATATTGCTGACCCAAATAGCCAGCAAGTGGTCTAAATACCATTTGATGTCATGACATTTATCATTTGTTACTAGTTACTACCTCACCAACAATTGACCAAATTGATAATTGACATGGGCAAGTTGGTGACTTGCCAAAGTAGTATTATTTATTTATTTTTATGCTGCTTGTAAGATTATATCAGCCATTGAACAATGAATAGAGCCAGATAAAAATTAAGCACTGGTTCATGTAATAACCAGTATCAGTGCTTTTTATCTGACTCTGTTCAATGGCTTATATAATTTTTTCTTTCACAGGCAGCATAAAATTAATTCTCTGCAATTAATTTTCTTTGATTCATAACGTGTTTGTTTATCGCCAAAAAAAAAAAAAAAAAAAGAAAAAGGACAGAGTGTTTGTGTGGTGCTGTCCTTCCTTAATAAATATCAGATTTTGTGCTATGACAATTGTCTTGCCTTTTTTTTGGGCTAATAATGCAATTGGTCAACATAATCCTTCAAATCTCAATTTTAAATGCACAGTCTTTGCTCTTTTTATTCACGCGTATCCACTCAACTACACTAAAATGTTAACTCTCTATACATTTTAAGCTACGAAATTCGAATCCTACGGTCGGTAATTTAGAAGAAAAAAATTATCTTCTATTATATAGTTAATAATTCTTAATATTTAGATCATATAATTTTTTTATTTAAAAAAATTATTGAAATTAAATATACAATTTATTTATATAAAATTTTTAATTAGTTTTGCATTTTTCATTTAGTACTATATCAATAATCACTCAACTCTAACTTTAATAAGAAATGGTTTTTTTTTTTTTGAAAGAAATAAGAAATGGTTGGTTATTGACAAAACGAATAAAATTATAAATATTTTTGGGAAAAGAAATAATTTCAAAATTATATTAGGAAAATTTGCTAAATTACTATTACAACTAGTTGCTTAAAAAAGATATCAACAAGAACAGAAATCTCTCAATCTCTATTTGCTTCATGCAAAAGAAGAAGTAATGCCATTAAGTTAAGTTTCATTTTAGACCATTTTATTTATTTTTATACTATTGTACAGTTAGAGGAGAATAAATGACAAAAATCCCCACTTCTCTGTCAATACAACAAATCAAAACCGATCAAAACCCCACTTCTCTGCTACTACTCTGTCATTGTAATCTTTATATATATAGAAGAAAATAAAAGATTTTATGTATTATATTTATACATACGCAAGGCAAGTGACAGGACACTCTTAGGAGAGTGGTTCCTTTCCTTTTTTTTTTTTTCCCCCCTTTGAGAGTTTCTTAGCTGGCAAGGAGCGAGATAACCGGAGGTCAAACAGCACCACCACATTCCCGGCGGTGGAGGTGGGTTCATTTTCTGACCAGTCACCACCACAGCCACCAGCACTCTCCTTTTAAGTCCATACCCACTTTCTTTCTTTATCAATTACCATTTACTGTTTCTTTTTCTTTTACATGAATTGTCAGCCCTTGAAAACTCAAAAGAAATAAAAGAAGAAAAAAAAAACCCTTTTAAGCCCACAATATTTTAATCTTCCTTTTCTTTTTTTTCCTTTTAAAGAAAATATATATAGAGAGTAATGGTCTCTCTCTCTCTCTCTCTCTATATATATATATAGTCATTTATTGACCAGCCACTTCTTGTTCTTGTTCTTGTTCTTGATTTTTATATGTGTTTCGTTTAACTTCTAATCTTCATTATTACTTTTAACGATTCAGTAGCTAGTTAAATGTTATAATTGTGATTTGCCCATTTTGTTCATTTTCTTTTGTCAACTGAGGGAACTGAAATTGCACGAGGAGTAGGTGGAGACAGGGAGAGTGAGAAAAAGAAGAAGAAGAAAAAATAATTGTGATATCTCAGATTGGTCACCACCCACCAACAATTTTTGTTCAAGAAACAAAAAATCAAAGGTTTTTTTTTGGGGTGCCTTTTTTAATCCAGGTAAAGATTTGGTCTTGGTCTTTCCTTTTGTTATGTTTCTTTTCTTCGAGAAAGTGTTATTTTGAGAAGTAAAAGAGAGTGTCTACATTTGATTTGATTTGATTTGATATGAAGAAGAGAAGAGTGGAAACAGTTATTGAGTTGTTTTGAAAAGCCATGGTGGATCAGCGAATTGTGTTAGCATTGGCTTTTCTACTATTTCTATTAAAGTTTCAACCTTCATTTGAGCAGCAAGTGGAGGAGACATTGACATCACCACTTGAAAGAACTGCTTTACTTCAACTCAGATCTTCTTTAGGCATAAGAAGCAAAGAATGGGCCAGAAAAACCAATCCTTGCTCGAATTGGACTGGTATTTCATGCAAGAATGGAAGTGTTTCTGCTATTAACATTTCTGGTTTTAGAAGAACAAGGCTTGGTTCGCAAAACCCACAATTTGCTGTTGATGCACTCGCCAATTTAACCCACTTGACTTCTTTTAATGCTTCAAGATTCCAGCTTCCTGGTTCTATTCCTGATTGGTTCGGTCAAACTCTTGGTTCGGTTCAAGTTCTTGATCTTAGTTTTTGTAATATAAGTAATGCTATTCCTGCAAGCTTAGGGAATTTGACTAACTTAACCACTCTTTACTTGTCGAGTAATAGTTTGAGAGGTTCTATTCCTTTAAGTTTGGGTCAATTAGTATTGCTTTCTGTTCTTCACCTTTCCAATAATGCATTTACTGGATCAATTCCTATGTCCTTTGCTTCTCTTGGCAATTTGACAAGTCTTGATATTTCTTCTAATTTCCTATCTGGGCCGATTCCGCCTGGCATTGGAATGCTTTTGAAGCTTCAGTATTTGAATCTTTCAAACAATCAGTTATCATCTCCAGTACCTGCTCAGCTCGGGGACCTTGCTCAGTTAGTTGACCTTGATCTCAGCTTCAATTTATTTTCTGGGTCACTGCCAGCAGAATTGAGGGGGTTGAGGAATTTGAAGAGAATGCTGATTGGGAACAGTATGCTTGCTGGTTCATTACCTGCCAACTTGTTTCCTGCATCAAGTCAATTGCAGATTGTGGTTTTGAAGAACAATGATTTTACTGGTTCTGTTCCTAGTGTTCTTTGGACAATTCCTTCATTGAGCTTTCTTGATATCTCTGGCAACAATTTCTCTGGTTTTCTGCCTAATGTTACCATGAATGCTAATGCCACTACTGCAGAATTGAATATGTCTGGGAATTTGTTTTTTGGAGTTCTCAGGCCTATACTCAGAAGGTTCAGTTTTGTTGATCTGTCTGGTAATTACTTCGAAGGGAGGGTTCTTGATTTTGTGCCTGACAATGCCTCTCTTGTTACCAATTGTCTCCAAAATGTATCAAATCAGAGAAGTTTACCTGAATGTGTATCATTTTATGCTGAAAGAGGCTTGGTTTTTGACAATTTTGGACTCCCAAATTCCACACAACCTCCTGCTGGAGAGTCTCCAGGGAAGAGCAACAGAAGGGTAATCATATTGGCAAGTGTTCTGGGAGGTGTTGGGCTTATTGTACTTTTGGTAATATTAGTACTGCTATTCCTTTGCATCCGTAAGAGGGGCACTACTACTACGAATCAAAGAGAGGTTGGCGTTGGGCCTGTTCCTGCTGGTAGCAGTCCACCACCTCCTGAAGTAGCTATCAACTTTTCAAGTTTAGGAGACACATTCAAATATCAGCAGCTGCTTCAAGCCACTGGTGATTTTAGTGATGCAAATCTCATCAAACATGGCCACTCAGGGGATCTGTATAGGGGTGTTTTGGAAAATGGAATCTCTGTAGTCATTAAAAAAGCAGATTTGCAGTCTATTAAGAAGGAGTCGTACGTAATGGAATTAGAATTTTTCAGTAAAGTTTCACATCCTAGATTGGTTCCTTTCTTGGGTCATTGCTTAGAGAATGAGAATGTGAAGTTCCTGGTTTACAAATATATGCCCAATGGGGACTTGTCAAGTTCCTTATATAGGAAAAACAACTCAGATGATGATAGTTTACAGTCCTTAGATTGGATCACGCGACTAAAAATTGCAACAGGAGCAGCGGAAGCTCTGTGTTGTCTGCATCATGAATGTACACCACCTATTGTGCACAGGTAAAGACATGCTTTTCTACTATACTTTTATGCCTTTTTTATTTTATTTTATTTTTATCATCTTGTCATCCTTAATGTGACTCTTGCAACTTCCTACTTATTTTTATGAGTTGGCTATGATGCAATTGTCACCAACCACCTCTTTGAGGAGGTATAAGTAACCGTAGCTTGTCAATATTGTTTCTCCCTCCTCTTTTATAGACATTTGTCCTTTAAAAATTTAGTGATCCAATAGCATGCTTTTATTTTGTTAAAGACTTAATTTCCAACATAAAATGTTTAAAGCCCTTTTTCTGTCCTGCAATCATCATAATTACTCCAGTTATGAAGTTAAAATGAAGTTATAAATTCACAATGGTTAATCACGTGCTGCATTCTTGTTAAACATGAAGTGTGAGCATGGAGAGCATTTCAATATACTGGCAAAATTGTGCTTTCTACAGATTGGGCAGGCAAGTATCTGCACAGAATGTACTTGGCTTTGTACATTTTTTAGAGCTTTAACAGAAGGGGTTGTTCACAAACCAAAGCTAGTGTTTTGGCCTTTGGTAATAGATCGGTTTTAAAGGATAAGCCACCTTTGTGATAGAATTCCAAGAAGAAAAAGCTGAAGCCAAAGCGTGAGCTGCTTTAAAGGGAATGCTTGTTCAAAGAATTGTTTTATGCCTGTTCTGGGGAGAGGGGTTGCCAGTTACTCATTTTTGTTCGTCATTTGTCAAGTGCTTCACTAGCTTATTTCATAAAAGGTTGCAAAAGTTACATGGCTGACACAATCACTGACTTATCTTTTTTTTTTTTTTTGGTTCATTATAGAGATGTTCAAGCAAGCAGTATACTCCTTGATGATAAATTTGAAGTACGGCTTGGGAGCCTCAACGAAGTTTGTCCTCAAGAAAGTGATACTCATCAAAGTAGAATTACCAAGTTGCTGCGGTTACCACAGTGAGTATTGTTTTTAAAATTGCTTCTATCTGGATGTTTTAAATCTCTGTTCTATCCTGAATCATTGTCCTGTTTAATACTTGGATGGTCTTATATGCTTATTTATGCTTGCTTTATGCATTTCTACTTATTAAGTTGTATCTGTACTATTGTGATTACATTTTTGGTCGCCTATAGGAACAGGAGTCCATATTTTGGCTTTTTCGCCTTTCAGCTGCTGCTGGTTGAGTTGCCCTGTCTCTAATATTTTGCCTTTAAGAATGCTGTCTAATGCTTTAAGTAAATTTAAATAACTTGATGCTCAAAATGTTGCAGTGTTGTTATATTTTGGAATAAGTAACATCCTTTGGTCTTGGAAGTATTGGCTGACTATTTGAAGAAATTTATCTTCTTTCCACCCGTGTCAAGTCAGGGATTTCTTTAATCCTTTTAAAAGGAATACATAAAAAACTTTGCATGTAAGTCCTGTGGTATAGGTACATGCTAATATAGCTATTTTTCTGTTTGGATATCATTAGGGGAAGTTTACTCCATGTATGTGTTGCACATAATTTAGTTTCTATAAAACCTTCTACTTTAATTCTGTGACTGCTATCCAATGGGTGAAGTTCCTTAATTTAGCCAGGAGTCCTATTTTAAAAGGTCAAAAGCTGTCTCTTGCCATTGTTAATATTACCTCATAAAAAGCCCAAGCATGACCAGATGTGAATTTGATAACTCTGAAATTCACAATGTTACCTAATAGTAAATATTATTAGCTTCTCTACTCCCTTGTGGTATACAGCACCAAGTAAGGTCCGCCTATTGTGTCAATGTTTGAAGTGTTAACTTTTTACAGAGTTATTTTGGTTAATCAAGATTTTCATTATAGTTCCTTTTTGAATCATGTGCAGGTCATCAGAACCGAGCACTTCTGGTACGTAGAGAAATATGTTTGAAGTATTACTTCCATTTGTGTAATGTTGATCTATGTAACTTTGCCTCTAAATATTGATCCATCAAATAGCCTTCTGCTGCTCTGATGTCACAATACTCTTGATTCTCATAAGTGAAACCCACTGTTGCTGATAAATTACACCAGCTAAAGTGGGTGCAATTTGCAAATATCATTTCCTGTCAAATAGGATATTTTGTCATCATGGCATGTCTTAGTCAAAGGTGACAGTAAATCCATTTTTTACATTCTGAGACATAAAACACCTTCCCATATTATTCTGTAGTATATTGTAGCATAGCTACTATTTATAGACCATTGCTCCTGTGGTTTCTTAATATGAGGCGTGGAGATAATAGTCTAATGAGTGGCTTTATGGCAAACTTTTATACCCACCTTTTGGATCAAACCCTAAGTCGGTTGGCATTGAATGTTTTGAGTCCCCAGTCAATGTGAATTATGTTATTGAGGTGCCCATAGAAGGGATCTTGGAACTTCAATTTCTTTGATGCATGCCTCCATTTCCTATGATTTGTGAGAGAGTTTGTTCATTCTATGTTGCTTCCAGAAGCAATATCCTTTGCACAGAGAATTTGGGAGTGATTACATTGAACAGTTTTATTTCTAAGTGCTCTTACTTTTGAGTCAAGTTATTGATCTCTATTTTTTGTGTAACCTGTGCAAGTAGGTATCCCTCTCTTGTCAATCGTCTCTTTTAGAGAAGTAGTTGCTGTTTAACAACGTGGAAAAATATGTTGAAGACTTCTTATGTTGTTTAATATATTTGGAGGCCTATGCTTAATTTTGTATGATGTAGGTTCGGGCAAATAGATTATCAATTCTACTACATTTGCATGCACCAGATAACACTTATTCTTTGAGATACTGGTTATTTTATTTTCAACTTGAGAGTTTCTAAACTTAGTTTGAGCTGAGCTAACTTGCAAAATGAGAAAGGAAATGCTTAAAAGCTTCACGTTTGTTGTCAGGAGGAGCTTAGTTTCATACGAGTTAAAATTGTCCTCTAAAATAGGTGGAGTTTCTGATTTCTTTTCTGCCTGTATATGACCAGGTTCTGTACCAACAACGTGTGCCTATGATATTTACTGCTTTGGAAAGGTATTACTTGAGCTGATAACAGGAAAGCTTGGTATGAGTGCATCTAGTGAAGCCCAACTAAAAGAATGGTTAGATCAGATTTTACCCTATATTAGCATTTATGAGAAAGAACTCGTGACAAAAATCGTGGATCCATCTTTAATCATTGATGAGGATTTGTTGGAAGAAGTCTGGGCAATGGCCATTGTTGCCAAGTCTTGCCTCAATCCCAAGCCCACAAGGCGGCCCCTAATGAGATACATCCTTAAGGCATTGGAAAATCCGTTGAAAGTAGTAAGGGAAGAAAACTACGGCTCTGCAAGGCTTAGAACAACATCTTCAAGAGGATCTTGGAATGCTGCTCTATTTGGTAGTTGGCGTAGCTTATCTGATGCAGCAGCCATTCCAGCAGGCTCCAGTACCAGGCCAGAAGGAGCAGGTAGTTTTAAACATTCAGGGACCTCAAATTCAGGGGGGAGCGGCCAAAATGGTAATAATGACCATTCATCCTCACACAGACGGTATTCTAGGGAGATTTTCCCTGAACCCCCTGAAGGGCAAGATGTAGAAAGACAAGGTCAGGATTAGAAGAAATGTTGATTGTTCTTGATTCTTTGTTAATAATACAGCAGGATTCCCATTTGAGTGCCTGCTTGCTGGTACCCCAAGGCACTGGCCCATGCCGTGCTAAGCTGGTCAAGGTCTGGAGCCATCTTCTTGTATATCCTTGAGGTGTTTAAAAGGTGCATATATAATCTTGACAGGTTATTTCTCTAAATTTTTGTGTAGATTTTCATTCTGAGGCAGCAGTGTCAGGTTGTGGATATAGATTGGATTGGGAAAATTTTTGCAAGAGAATGGGGTGCTACTTGCAGCAATGCTGATTATATTTGTTTGACAGCTTGTGGGAACAAGCTACCATTTTTATCTGTAATTGGTCTTTTGCTTGTGGTCTCTCTTTTTTTTTCTTTCCTTTTACCTTTTGCCATGTAAATCGTATTTTACTATTCAGAACAGATTCTCATTTTCAGAAACAAAAGACAAAGGGGGGAAAAAAAGAAAAGAGGGCATCAAGATTATTTTATTCTAAACCAAAATTTCGCAGTGATTATCTTCTTTGATCGTATAGGCAAATGGGTTTGGTATTTTATTGCCTGCCAATGCCACAGACAGCCATTTCATTCTCTGGTCACTTGGAGCATACTAATTTCCATTTTGAGGTTAATTATCTAATTCAAAGTTTTCTGCATTCTGCAAGCATAAATTTTAATAAGTTAAGAACAAGTTTTGAGTTACAGGAATTTAACAAGAGTAGCCAATGAAATGTAAACCCCATTTCATGTGTTTTTTTTTTTTTTTAAAAAAAAAATAGAGTTTATATGATATAAATTTCAGTGGATTATAAAAGATGGTATATTCTTTATATAAAATAAATTGATTAAAAAAAGAAAGAAAGGTCCCACCGAGATTTGAACTCGGGTTACTGGATTCAGAGTCCAATGTCCTGACCACTAGACCATGGGACCGCTTTTGTTCAGTGATTTAGAAGAAATTCCTATAAATAATAATAAATATCAATCTAGTTACTAGGATTTTATGTTAATAGATTAGAATTAAAAAATTATTTAGTACAAAGATTATAAACCCAAAATTAGAAAAAAAAACCTAAAAATAAATATCTATAAAATCTAAAGTCATTTATTTTTTAACTGAAATTATTTAGTTCACACTATATTCTAGATTTAATTTAAATAATAATTAAAATTAAATAATACATAATTTTTACAAAAATGCACTATTACTATTGGCATTATTGAATTTTTGAAATTATTAACAATAAAAATGAAAAAATGAAAATTATATTCACTTATTAATTTTTTCTGAATTATTTTTAACATTTTAAATTTTTTATTTATAAATCTTAAAATAAAGGATAATAAAAAATTGATTAATACTAATAGTTATTTTTAGAATAACTACAATATTCAAATAATTATATTATAAACACAATTAATGAAGTATATCTATTTGTTGAATAATTTTTAAATTAATTTTTATAAAAAAATAAAAAAAATTTCAATGCACACTTTTTTTTAATCTATAATGCACAATAAATATTCAAAGAATTTTTTTTTGGGAGAAATATTCAAAGAAAATTATTCGTAACATTTTCTGCAAACAAACATGAGCCTGAAAATATCCCTTTCTTCTCAACTGGCACCACTCTAATCCCTTACAACAATTTCTGATCAACAATGCTATATTGTCCTCGACACCCTCCTTCCCTCCACCTCCACCATCATCACCACCACCACAACCATCACAAGAACCACCATTCCACCTCTGCTACCTTCATCTCTGCCTCTTCTGCCACCAGTGGCTCTGATGAGCCAATTATCCGGACCCACAACTCAAAGTCCTCAGCTTTCCTACTCCAACGCCAAACCCAACTCCAAAATGGAGTCTTTTTGCCGCAAGAAGGCTACAAAATTCAAGATGCTATCACACAAGAAGAAAAAGTAAAGCTTTTAGAATTGACCCTTGTTACCAAGAAGCGTATCCCTCAGTTCCCAGGTTCAATCTCTCCTCAATTCCCTGCCCGAAAGATCTCTCCTCTGCAGACCCTTTTCGAAAGCAATGACAACGAAGAAGAAAAAGAAGAAGAAATGATAATGAAGGCGATTGAGATAAGAAGAAAAGTGACTTCTGAGATTTTTAAAGAAGTTATGAGGAGGAAAGGGAAGTTTGGCATTACTTATTCTACTAATTTGGTTGATAGGTTAGGTGATTTTTTTGATTTTGTTATGATTGAGGCTGCTGCTTTGAAGAAGTTGCCTGAGTTTGAGTCTTTGAGTTTTAATGTTAGAGCTAAGACTGTTATCGAGGACTTGGAGGTTGTCGCTCTGATCAGGTACTTTTGATTGTCATGGTGTTAAGGTATTTAAGATTGCTTACTTTAGATGTTTGATTTCTTGTTTGTGTAAAGTAATGATCTTTGTTTTGAAGGTTTTTTATTAAAGGCAAAATGTGTATTTGTTCTAGACTGAATGGAATCCAAAATCTATAATGTGTTGACAATGTAAAGGAGTGAGAACATGCACTTCTTAACTTAATTTGTGTGGATCATTTTCTCCAATTCATTATGATGTTATCTAGATAAGATTATCTGTTCTTAATTCTTTTTGGACCAGTTTAAAATTGCAATATTTTTGTCACTGCTAATGTATGTAGAAGTGAAGTGAAGATTGTGAAGACTATGCTCTGTTGTTGATTTTGATTGCGGAATTCTGTAGGTGGCTTAAACACAACGGGCTCTCATACCCTAGGATTGCTAAGCTCATATGTGCAACAAGAGGAAATCTAGAGTCTATTAGACACCTGGCTGACTGGTTGAAGTCAATTCATGTGAGGGGAGAATCTATTGGGGTTGTTCTTACAAAAGGAGGAGATAATATGTTAACACAGGATGTTGAAGAATTAACTGAAGTTGTTGAGTATTTAGAGAGCAACGGAGTGAGGAGGGATTGGATGGGATATGTGATGAGTCGTTGTCCTCAATTATTGTCATATGACATGGAAGAAGTGAAAACTAGAGTTAGGTTCTTCTTAGATATGGGTATGAACGAGAAGGACTTTGGCACAATGGTCTTTGATTATCCTCGAGTACTTGGCTACTTTACTCTGGAAGAGATGAACCAAAAGGTAACAGATTCAATCTGCAAGCTTATTTTGCTTCTTCGAAGGAATGAAACTTGCGTGCCTATTAATTTAGCCAGTGGGAGTAACAGAGCAATGCTTCAGTAATGCATTTGTATGTTATTCTTCTACCAGTTTTCTATTAGCATTTACATGACGGCGTGGTGCTCTTCTTCAATCAGGTTAATTATCTTAAGGAGTTTGGCCTCAGTAACGAAGACGTTGGAAAATTACTCGCATTTCGCCCAGAATTAATGAGTTGTAGCATTGAGGAAAGATGGAAGCCTCTTGTGAAATATTTATACTACCTTGGGATTTCCCGAGATGGTATGAGGAGAATGCTTGTCATTAAGCCAATGGTTTTCTGTATTGATTTAGAACAGACAATAGTGCCAAAGGTATCCATCTTCTGGTGGTTCCATGACTAAGTGTTTTCTTGGCTTTCTTTTATTCTGAAAATGGTTTTTAATTGCATAAACCATGAATTTTGTTAAAACATGAAATATAATATTTATTGAATTATGCTATTACATGTGCCGTTTTTTATGGTAGATGATGAACTTTTTTTTTTCTTTTGAAGGTGCGGTTTTTTAAGGACATAGGCATTAGAGAGGATGCTATCGGTAACATGCTTGTAAAATTTCCTACATTATTAACGTACAGCCTCTACAAGAAAATCCGGCCAGTGGTTTGTTCTTTTTCTGAATCTATTATTGTTTCAATTTCTGTTTGCTTTCTGTATCCTTCATCAATTGTAGTTTTTCACCAATATTGTGCAAATATTTCAAACATACATGACCAGAAATATAAATAAATACTCAATGATGCATTTTGCTAAACTTGGGGTATAATGCAGGTCATATTCTTGATGACAAAAGCTGGGGTCAGCAAGAGGGATATTGGGAAGGTGATAGCTTTGGGACCAGAGCTTTTGGGATGCAGCATAGCACACAAGCTTGATGTGAGTGTCAAATATTATCTCTCACTTGGCATACGCCTTCGTCAGTTGGGTGAGATGATTGCTGATTTCCCTATGCTACTCCGTTACAATGTAGATCTCTTACGTCCTAAGTATCAGTACTTGAGGCGAACCATGATCCGGCCTTTGCAGGATCTCATTGAATTTCCAAGGTAAACGACCTTACAGTAGGCATAGAACATGAAATCCAGGTATCATTTTGAAGCTTAATTTGTTCAAGACAAATATTTATCAAAGGTGAAGAAAATATCCCGATGAGGCAAAGTAACTGGATTAGCTTGCACAGATTTTTGTGCAATTAAAATTTTCCAATTTATTTTTGTTGTCTTATACTTTTTTTTTTATGGCTGTTTTCCTTTATTTTCCTTTGACACTAACAATTAGTGAAATTATTTTCAGGTTCTTGAGCTATTCTCTTGATGGGAGGATAATTCCTAGGCACAAGGTTTTAGTTGAGAATCAAATCAATTTTAAACTGCGCTACATGTTGGCCTGCAGTGATGAAACCTTTCAAAAGAAGGTTGAGGATGCTGTTGAAAGGCGCCAACGGTTTGAAGCTGGCAACATAAATATTATTGTACCTCATACTCAGGCAGTTGATGACTCCTCAAGTATTGCAGCTGATACTCAAACCAATCTTGAAGCAACTGATGAACCATCAGGAGAGGAAAATTTTTCTCTACCACCAGATACCTAACGTAGTGACTGTGTTAATGTTTCCCAGAGTCAGATTCTGAAAGGTTTGCAGCCCAGAAAAACTTAAGCTGCATCCTGTTTATATGCGCCCTTAAATGATTCTTAATGTACATATATTTATACTTGGAGCATCTTGAATATCCATGTTATACGTGAGGGAAACAAGAAAATGAAAGAATCTGAACATTACAGAGAATAGGCCTAGCCAAGAGCTTATTGCAGCTCAACACATGCCGGGGCATGTCATATTTGGAGAATCTCTTTTGTAATCATATTCACCAACCAATTGATTGGACAAAAGCAGTTTGAAAGCTGTCATAAAATACAACACATCAAGTACATATCTGCTCAAAAGCATAGAGAATGGGTGGGCAAGTACATTTGTAAACTGGCCTGCAGTTAGAATACATTGTTGTGTGTTGCATGTGATGTGACAGTAAGGGGATGTCAAAATTATTGTCAAAAGAATATAGAGCAAGGCAAAAATTCAGATTGTCATCCCTGTTTCCCCTGAATTCATTCAGTTTTTTCCAAGCTAAAAGGAATTAATTTAAGATGGGGCAAAAAAAAAAGCATTTCACAATCTACCGAATTCCAATAAGGCATAGAGGATTTTTCTTCATGAGACTCAGATCCACCTGCAATTCAAAGAATGCCAAGTCAAGAAACCATGAAGACAGCAGAATTTTCCAGCTTGGAAGAACATTGAATGTAATCATACCTTGTGACCAAACAGATCTCTGATATTATCAATTCCATACAATATCATTGTTGGCCTGGACCAAAAGAAAATATATAGATATATTTATCAAATTGAATTAGTGATGTAATTAATAATATTCTTGTTCAGAATCATTCTTTTGCTTTTGGGCAAATTCGGAATTATAACTTCATATCTTCATCAAAGGATCAGGTTCCTTACCTCTCCAGTGAAAGGCCCCATGCAATGACACTAACATCTTCCGGGAATCCCATGGGACGCAACATTTCAGGCCTAAACATGCCAGAATTTCCAATCTCTACCCATTTCCCAAAGCCTTCATGATAGCTGCCCATAGAATATGTATTTATTAATTTTATTTTCCTCAAAACATTTTAATATGTTCAAAGTATATCACCAACAAGGGCCCATGATTTATATTACCTGAAAATCTCCATGCTAGGTTCTGTATACGGATTGTAAGCAGGCTTGAAGCGCAGCTTGGACATACCTGAAAGCAAAACGTGGATTTAGAATTTAGATTTTCCATCACAATATCCAATCTCATCCGGTATCAGGATGTCCTCATCATTTATTAGCTATGGCAAACATGAACCATGTCTTTTGTATCAAAACAAAGAATTTATGTCATTGTGTGCGTAAGTTACCACAAAGTAATCCTATCGGTGTCAATAGACAATATTATACACAAGAACCAATATAAATTTATTGAACTGATATCTAAAATTTTCTAGAAAAAGAAATAGACAGAGCAATAAGCCACTGAAGAGTTAAAAGCAAAACTTAATTTCACTGGAACAAGATTTTTATTACCCAATCGCGAAAAGAAATCTTCCAGGACTCCAATCAAGTGACTCAAAGTAAGCCCTCGATCGCACACCAAACCTGAAACCAATCGCAGGAGTTAAGATTGTTTGATCAGAAAGCTGAATTGTCAGGGTCCATCTTAACTACAAAAGATAACAAGGTTTGAGATGGCCAAAAATCAAAATCAGTCACTTCAGCGTTTTGTCGCTTCAGTACTGACCAACCTCACATAAGCAGCAGCCAGCAAGAAAACCCTAACCCTAGCCTACATTTATCTCAAATATACCTTCTATCTGATGGAACTCTGCCAGATGAGTACGATCCACTGCTTCATTTCTGAAAACTCGATCAATTGAAAAGTATCTTTTTGGGGTAAAAGTTTGCTCCTTAGCATGCTATCAAAGATAGAAAATAACCATAAACAACTCCAGTATAACAGCAACAAACACAACAAAAATCTTCCAAAAAATTATAATTATGACACAACACCAAAAAAAAAAAATTTACGGAATAAAAACTCTATGTTTATATGAGCCTAAACAGAGATTATGAGCCTACATGTGCTCTGGACTTCACAACATGCAGAATTCACACGAGAAAAAGAATAGGTAAAACAACATCAAATCAGAACCAAAGCTTTGGACTAAATGTTTTCTTAGCTCTAACAAGCATAATGCACTAATAACAATAAAATTAGTTCCATTCCCCTTCAGGAGGCATATTTGCAGCATAAATCCATAAATATACGTAATACATATTT
The DNA here is from genome assembly GCA_949671775.1 of Mallotus repandus. NCBI lineage: Eukaryota > Viridiplantae > Streptophyta > Magnoliopsida > Malpighiales > Euphorbiaceae > Mallotus > Mallotus repandus. The sequence goes on along the minus strand of CATIWM010100248.1, from coordinate 12,044 downwards.
CACAATATAAAATATCTACCAAACCTTTTGGAGTTCTAACCTAAAAAATCATTGAATATTTGAAAAATGGATAACCAATGATAACAGCAGTAACACCTGTGCTAGTGCATAAAGCATTCGGGAAGAAATTGCTGTTGTGTGAGTTCGTAAAAGGTTTTTGTTTGCCTCATCTCTTTTCCAATCATATCCATATCTGCTAGAACGGTAGATAATTAATAGTTATGGCAATTAAACATTTGATGTTACATCACAATACAGGACAAACATACGAATCATACCCTCTTGACCCATATCCTCCAGACTCATGAACTTGCTTCACTCGATCAACATAATCTTCTGGCAGTTGCTTCGTAGTTGAAGGAGCTACACATGCAATCCCACAATGAAACTTGATAGTAAAATCACCCGGATGAAAAAAATTGAACGAAAAAAAGAAATCAAATCAAACAAACCTTGCAAAAAAAATGTATCATGTGAATCACGGGCAGGATGCTGTTGAGGCTGGAACAGCACATCAAAATTCCAGAAGCTTGAAGTAGAAGGCAAATAATGAGAATATTAGACTGATAAATCCATAATACACACCACTTTTTCCATTAACACAAATATAATTAAAAAAAAAAAACATATTCAAGGTTAAACAACCTCACTTAATCTTTCTAGAGGAGGTGATGAGTGAACAAATAGGAGACATCATATTGCAATATACATGTTTAAACATATTATCATGATCACATTAAATATTATATGCACAAACCTATTTACAGAGATTCCAATCGACCATTAAGAAAATGCAATCATAACATTAGACGGTGAAAAAATAATGCCAAGATCAGCTACCTGCTCTCAACATATCTATTTGTAGGCATTTCCTCAAAGCTGCATTGAGAAGAAGAAGTTGCAATGGTATCAAACTAGAAAACTTGAATAGAGAAGTAAAAGTAAAAAGCAGAACATAGAGCAGGTGTTACTTTAGCAGGCGAAATATGTCCTTCAACCGGTCTTTCACCTTAAAAAGATAACAAAAACAAAAGGCATTAGTTTATTTGCATAAGCATTTGCTATACAACGTAAAACAAATGATACAAGGCTATGTACTTGAGAAAGCATAAGAATGACTTTAATGAATTATTTAAAAAATGAACACATGTATATACATATATACACATGTGGCATCACTTGACTCTGATTTGACATCTTTATTCTTTAACCATCCACCCTTCATGTGCTTCTAAAACTGATCGCCCACATAAATAACTTGCAAATGGATAGTCATGAAAAATAACATTAGAATAACAATCACAATGTAGCAACACTGATGAGTAAAAATTTCCTCTAATTATTTGTTTTTACTGTTTGATGATCCAACCAAAAGCCTCTTCAAACTCTATCAAAAAGTTTCAACAGAAGCTTAGAACAAAACTAGAAACCTTAACTAAATTTAACTTGTATATATAAGCAGAAAAGGAAAAAGATCAAAGTATGGCCAGGCTGTTACAACTGTCAGGACTGAGCAAGGAACAATAGCCAATTGTCACAGCAGGCACAATGCTAGCAGCCATCTAGGCCTGTGTTGTGCGCACATAGACAGAAAATGGGCCAAAGGCATGCCTACATGTTACCCAGATGACTTAATGCCTAAGAGAGCATGGGAAGGCTCTAGAAATGCTAGAATGCAGCAGGAGTTGCTTGATTCTAGAGGGATTTGCCTACCAGCCAAGGGTCAAGTCTAGAAGCATCTAAGAAGGCAAGGGAAGCCTGCGCTTCCGGAATGTTCCCATGTTTCCTGCATTCTATGTAAATATCTTATATATATTACAGCCTGACTCTAGAATGTTCCCATGTCTTCCACTGCAAGTAGCTTGTGTAGGAAGCTATGTAAATATCTAGAACAATTCATTGTAGCCACGCACTAAGGAGGTGGAAAGCCTATATAAAGGCCACACCAAATTTGCAAAGGATGATAAGAAATTGAATAAAGCTCACACATTTTACCACCTAAACCTCTTGTTGTCTCCTTAACTCACTTTTAATTCACTCAAACGCACACTGAAGGCTTACTTAATTCAACTTCTCTCGCAAGTTTGATTAAGTGCCGCACGAGTTCAATCCTTAGGTACCGCCAGGTGGGTCCCTCTCCTCCGGCACATATGGAGCCGGTGCAACAAGAGCATTGCACAATCAGGTGAGGTAGAATGTCACAAACACTAAGAAGTCCCACATTGGAAAGTTGCAGAGGAGATTTTGGCCTAATAAATGTGGGCATTGCACAACCTAACATACTAGTCTTTTGGGGAGAAGGTAATGGCCCCGTCGCACAATGCTTCAACCCACAAAGGTCCAACTAAGCTTAAAGAAAAATTAATATCACCATGCAACATATTAGATATTGATATTATTTTAACATGACATAATTTGCTAGTATCCAGGTGTGCCCTCAAACAATTTACTAGAAGAACAAAGGATGTTTCCTAACTTGCCTTGTTGAGTGGATGAAGATGGCCGCATTCAGCCGGTGGACCCTTAGCATTGAAGTTATACTCCTTAAACTCTAGTTCCTTCCAATCGCCCCTACAATGTCAGATAAAGTTGTCAAAAAGATGAACAGCATGGGTTGAACCATAGTCATTAAGACACACATACACACAAAAAAGAACTAGATGAATGGAAAACAAACTTTTGAGGGCCATCCACCCCAGTTTGTGATTGCAGCTATGTACAAACATCGATAAAATTATCCATGATTCAATAAGAGGCCAATAAAAAGAACAAAAAAAAAAGCTAGAAATTTCACACATAATTTATAGGCATGCTCACATAAAAGTATACATTCAAAATTGCAGCATGTTTAGAACAGGCATAGCTGCACAGAAGGCTAAATGAGAACAAAAATGCTGTCTAACAATGCCTCGCCTCAATAAATATCCCCCATCCAAGCCAATTCAAACCTTATTTAAAGCAAAACACTTTTCATATTGCAATTAATCATGTTATTTTATCATCATATTATAGTGACCATCTTGATTTCACAATAAATTGTGAGCCACATGTAATTAATTTTTCATGGTAAAATCTCACACAAACAATAGCACGACTTAGATTGCAAAGCACACAACCAGCAGATAACATCTTGGAACCTTGGATGAATATTGAATGCATATATGCACAATGAAGACAAGTGTACATGTGAGTATACCTCTGTAGATTTTCTCTAGACAAATCAGTGGCTGGTTTCTTTCTTTTTGGTGCATAACTAGGACCTTTTCTCACTGAGTAGCCCTTCCATGTTCTAGAACACATGCATGATCAGTAACATGCCAGTCAGTTACTCATAAAAAATGTTTTAGGTTCACATTACAGACATGGAACCTAAAATATTAGCACATATGAAACAGAAAGAGAGTAAGATCATTACTGCAAAACAATAAGCTTTCTTGCTTTCAGAGAGTTGAAACCATCTTTGTCAATTTCCTGGAATAATGGAAAAAACCAATTAGTAATTGAATGACAGAAAAAAGATAAAACTATGGATATATATTGGATTGAGAATATAACTGATAAGATACATATAAATTAAACATGAAACTGTCAATGAATCATCTGTTATAAAGATGGAGACATAGTAGACATTTGCTAAATCTTCCCATTTACAGAAAATAAAAATTAAAAAAAGAGCCCATAATAACCATAAGCTACTTCCGTGCAGACAACAAGAGTAAGAAATTGCCCAAATCCCAAGTGTATGTGGAAACTCTGTTCTTCAGCCATAATCTCATGCGTTTGAAACGTAAACTCCCATTCCCTTTACTCTTTGATTATGACAAAATTACTAAAATGCACAAATAAAATACAACTTTATGCAGTTCAGGAAAAAAAATCTGTATGCAGAAACTAATATGCAAATCTATCACATTGGCATTGGCCTTATGTAACTCATGAATCAACATGATATGAAACTAGACCATGTTCTTGTGATACAACAAGCTAATCGATGAGGCAGCGGCCAGTGTTCTGAAAAGTTTGCCACATGCCATACAGTTGAAGTAGTACTCTGCTGCTGTAACAAAAAGTTTTGCAGAACTAGGTCTAAAATCCAAATCTTAATATAAAGAACAAGACCCAACTATTGTTACCATTGATCTATTCTGAAGTACATATGACTAATAAATGCAACAGAAACTATAACTGAAAACAAGACCATGAAATGATAGAATTACCAGCGTGAAACTGATGACCATAAAATGCATTAGAAACAATCATATACCTTTCCATCCTTAATCTGCAAAAGCAGGTCCTTTACTTTGTCTTCAACATGTTGAACCTACAGCAAAGCAAAAACCTAATTAGGCAACCATGAAAACTCTGCAAATTGGCATTCAGATATGCACAATGAGTGTAAAATATGCCCCATTATTGAGACTTTATTGTGGCAATTAACAGTAACTAATTTTTTTTTTTAAAAAAAGAAGAAAATAGCCTGACAAATGAATATATAGAAACACCTTTAAAACATCACCAACCAACTATTACATCCACATAAGCAAAAAAATATGCTATGCAATTAATACCAACACTATACAGTGCAAAACTTTACTAAAAACAAGGTTCCTCAATGGAAAATTTAAACTAATAAAAGCCCATAAATGGGATTCAGCAAAAGACCTCGAAACTGCTACCTTCCTTGATATTTGCTTTCCCATTTCCACCCACTTATTCTTTCCAGCCTGCGAGCACCCTATTTTGAAAACTGCAGGGTCAAGCTTTTTCTGCATCAAATAAATTGTTTGGACAACACATTTCAGTACATTAAAAATGATGTGCGAACACATAACACAGGTGAAAAAAGGGGCAATATAATAAATAACACAAAAATCACTTGTGTAGAAAGTAGTAAAAACCTGCAACTCATCCTTTGTGATGCTTCCCTCAAGTGGCACCGCCAAGAACAGCTGAACTTCAGGTGATCCTTCAACAGCATACTTTTTACCTTCTTCAGTAAGCACCCATGTCTCTCTCTTGATATCCTGTGTGTCAAATCAAGCATACTAAGTACATACCACCATTTAATTACTTCAAAATCCACTGACCAACATTCATCAAAACCATTATTTGGAATAAATTATGTTCAAGAATTCAATTCAATTTAAATTGAATCCTCGCAAATCATATCACTTGTAGCACGAATTGAATTGAATTCTTGCACAAACAGAAATGAAATAAATTATTACATTTTGTTTAGACAGCTCAATTTTTAACACTATCCTCTTCCAATACCGATTATACAGTCTAATTATAGTACTTCTATCCTGCGGGGCTAATTATACACGTTAAATGCATAAATCAAGTTTTCTCTGCAAAATCCGACCTAATTAACTATGATTAAACAGAGCAAAAACCAGAATTGAAAGATGAACGATTAAAAGAAGTAGCACCTGAACGTCGACGAAACGAAAACCGAAAAGACTTTTGAGGACATTGACAACCTCGGTGTGGTCTAATCCATTTTCAGCTGCAAACCGGCCGGAATCGGAGATTTCTTCGTGGTTCTCTAAATAGCCTAAAATCGCCTCCTCCGCCATCATCTTTATCGGTTTCGCAACGCAACGCAACCACCACCAGCACACAGCGTTACAGTATTTTCCAATGCAGGATGATGCAAAAGCAAAATAGCTAGGGCAAAGTTAAAAAATTAAAAATAAAATAACAGGTGCTTGGGCTCTACTTTAGTTTTGGGCCTTTTATTTATGATGGCTATTTTTTAAAAAAATTTATAAATTTAATGTTTAAACTTTTTAATTTTTTTTATCTGAGTATTTACAATTTTTCTTACTATTGAGTGCATAAACTCTTAATCCTTCTTTGGTTTAATTCCGTCGAAAAATTTGTTTTATTTGAAAATAAATTTCAAATAGAATTTATTTATAAAAGAATTATTATTAATGAAATATATTTGGTTCAAATGAATAGTCTGTAAAATTTATTTGAAATGAATTTTATATTTTATTATATTATATTTGGTATAAATATCGGATTTAAGTTAATTTTAATTTAATTAAAAATATTTTTTTAAATAAATTATATTTTTACTTTTTTAAATTTTATATTACATTATTTTTTTCAAATATTTATTTTTAATTATATTTTTAAATTAATCTTCCAATTTATAAATTTTTAATTCAAAATTTATTAAAAAAAATACAATTATGATTATATGAAAAATCATATTTGTGAAGTTAAGGCAATATGTATAACTAATTTTTTTCTGCTTTTTTTTTTCATTTAACTGTTCTTTCATCCATCCTTCACGAATGTTGTTGACACATCTTTCCCTTGGTGATTAATTAGATAAATAGCATTCCAGGGAAGACAAAGAGAAAACAAGACCAGCCAATGAAGCTAACTGAAAATCCAACTACTTTTAGTTTCATATTATTTTTTTTTTTATTCAACTCTTTTCGCTAAAAAACTATATACGGATTTCAAAGGTCATTAATAATAATAATAATAATAATAATAATAATAAAAGTCTTACAATGTCATTCACAACTAAAATATAATGAGAATATTCTAGTCATTTTAGAAATATAACTTTAAAAATTGTGAAATTCATTTGTAAATTCTAATCATTTCATTAGAATTTTATCTAGTTATAATGAATTTCACAAATTTAAAAACATAAAATTAAAAATGAAATCTATAAGTTATTCATTTAAACCAAACAAATAATATTTGAAATTTCAAATGAATTTCACAAAATTTTTTAAAATTTATTTATACCAAACACACTTTTAATTTTTAATTTTGTATACATTTCAATGCTTTCCACTGAATAAGGATGGTTTGAGTGGTGACTCATCACTTGAAGGCCCTATTACATTTTAAGTCAAAAGTTTAAATTGGATCCCAACGTTTTATCCTAATTTTACATTGGACCCTTTTATTTTTTTTTTGAGACAAATTGAAATGTCTATTTTGTAAATTTAGACCATATTAAGCTTTTTCATGAGTACAATTAAGTTCTATAAATTAAAAAAAATACTAAATAAAATTGATAGTTTCTTAAAAATATATATATAACCTAATTATAAAGTTTTAATTTAAATTTTTTTCTTAAATTTTAAAAATTTTACAATCAAATGATATAAATTTCAAAAAAATATCAAATTATTCGTTAATATAAATAGTAAATTCATAATTGATCTAAATTTTAATTTTAACCATTGAATAAAAAAATTTATTCATCAATTATTGTGTAGGTTTAAAAATTTAAACTGATGAATAAAATTTATTAAAATTAAGTTTTTAGTCAATTATCAATTTGCTATTTATATTAACGAATAAAATTGGTCATTGTTTTAAAATATATATAACTTAATTGTAAAATTTTAAAATTTAAGAAAATTAAAAAAATATTTTATAGGTTTAAAAAATTTTAAAACTTTATAATTAGGTTATATATATATATATAATTATCAATTTTGTTTGTTAGATAATCGTTAAAATAATTTTTTATTAATCTATATGACTTAATTGTACTAAAAAAAGTTATAGGACTTAATTGTACAAATCTAATATGGTCTAATTTTACAAAGAAAAAAATTCAATTTGACTCAAAAAAAATGATAACGTCCAATGTGAAATTAGGACAAAACGTGAAGACCAAATTTGCACTTTTAGCCTTACATTATATGTGTAATTCTACATCATTGCCTACATGTGTAGAAAAATGTACATTGACTAAAATGACATAATTTACGTACAAATATATATTAAGTCATTATAATTTTATGATTTAGGTCCCTAAAACTTCATTTTTCTCTCACTTATACCCTTTCTTTCACCCACAACTGCCAACCACCATATATCATCATAATTGTTGGCCACCATATAAACTACCATTGCTATCAACAATAAATCTCACCCAAAAAAAAAAAAAATACAAATCTTACCCACAATATAAACCACCATTGTCATTAACAATAAATCTCACCAAATTTTTTGATTAAAAGTCATTGCTACCATCTTTAGAGATTCAATACCATTGCCACCATTGTTCATCGTTGTTGCCACTATTGTTACCACAACAACCATTATTACCATCACCATAATAACAAAATGTTACAATGGCAATAACAAAACTCAACTATAAGGATGTATTGTTAGCGAAAATAAAACCCAATATCACATGAAGACTAATTGCTTGAATTTTGTTAGATTTTTTCTAATTTCGTATCCATATATCATCAATTCAACAAGTCTTGCAATAAGTTTAAATCCTCAAATATAGGTGTTGACCTTAGCAATAATCAATCTTGATTTTGATCTTAAAAAAATTGATTTTGAGCATTTAATATGTTTGTTTGAGTGTGTATAAGCTAGGACTATCATGGAAATCAAAATGAAGTTAAGCATGCTTTTGGGCTAAATTGACCTTTGAGATTCCATGAGGATTTTGGAATTCTTAGACCTTTATAATGAGAAAGTTTTCTTCTTAAAATTTGAAGTAGACATCACAAGCTTTCTGAATTAATCTTACTTGTCAAAATCAGAATTCATTTGGGTCTAGAAATCTTTAGTTAAAATCAGCATATGCAGTTTTCATTTTGAATTGAGCAGCTTTTAGTATTTAAACAATATCTTGAGCTATAGAGGTCCAAATGAGGTGATTCAAAGTGATATGGAAATCTTAGATAAATACCTACAACTTTAATGAAGAAATCCTAGGCTGATTCGATCGTCTTCAATGGCTAAAAGTCATGATACCGATTGGGACCATGCAAGTCCCGACCGGGACCAAAATTGCACCAAATTGAAGAAATCTTCTAGAATATATCTCGAGCCAATGTCATGAACAGGATCAGTGTGGTCATGACCGAAACCAGCTCAGGCTTTAAATATAATGGCTATAACAGATATATTTTTGAATATCCCGACCGGGATCAATGTGATCACGACCGAGACCTTTTCAAGGAACTCAAGCCTATGAAGATGAACCATAATGGGTTGGGCACTTGTTTGGTAGGATGATCTTAATGGAAAAGAACTTCAATGAATACTTTGATCAAGTGGATGCACACATTGCACATCTTCAACATGATGTCCACTATCTATATGAGAAACAAGGCTATTCTTGCTTATATGCACCCTTTCCTCATGCTCCGCCACCTCCTCCTCAAGATTAGATCCTTTTATATATTTTTCTTTATTTGTTCGTTGGTTTCCTTTTGGTTTATTTTTAGTATATTTTCTATTTATGCTACTATGAGCTGTTAGTTTTTATTATGTCCTTGTTGATTTAGTTTATGTCTTGTTTACAATTGGTATTTCTTAAATATCATTGTAACTCTATCTTTTATTAATGCAATTTTATTAAATTATTGGTTATTTAATTCTTTTTGCATTTTGACAAAGGGGGAGAAAAATTTGAGTTTGTTTAATTCTTTTTATTATTATTTATTTCCTTGCTATTTGTTACATGCATTGTAAGTGTGGCTACTTATGTGTTAATTATCATGTTATCATATTTTTCCCCATGCAAAAGGCCTTGTTTTGCTTACTTGCATAATTTCATTTAGTCTTTTACAAAGGGGGAGAAATATTTTTTTAAAGTTGAACTTTCATGATTTTCATTGTTTTAGTTATTGGTCTTTTGTTTTCTTTAGAACTAAGCTCCATATGATCATATAATATGTACTATTTTGTGATGCATTATCTTAGTAATTTTATCTTTATCTTCTACCATGTTTATGTTTCTTAAATATTTTCTCAAATATTTATTATTATTATTATTTTAATAGAAGAAGATAAATTTTAAAAATTATATTTCTTATCATGCCAAATAAGGGGAGAAATAAAGAAATATATATTTCTCATTAATTTTTATTTATTTGAATTTCTTACTCCTTATAGTTATTAATTTTTATGATATGCATAATTTGAGGGGGAGTAAAATTAATTCAAATTATCACACACTTCACTTTATATTATTCTCTCAAACTCAAAATAAGTTTGTCAAAATCAAAAAGGGGGAGATTGTTGACCTTAACAATAATCAATCTTGATTAACAAACTTGATGTTGAGCATTTAATATGTTTATTTAAGTGTGTATAAGCTAGGACTATCATGAAAATCAAAATGAAGTTAAGCATGCTTTTGGGCTAAATCAACCTTGGAGATTCCAGGAGGATTTTGGAATTCTTAGACCTTTATAATGAGAAAGTTATCTTCTTAACATTTAAAGTACACATCACAAGATTTATGAATTGATCTTACTTGTCAAAATCCGAATTCATTTGGATTTGGAAATCTTTAGTTAAAATCAGCATATGCAATTTTCATTTTGAATTTAGTAGCTCTTAGTATTTTAATAATATCTTGAGATAAAGAGGTCCAAATAAGGTGATTCAAAGTGATATGGAAATATAAGACAAATACCTACAACTTTCATGAAGAAATCCTAGGCTTATTCAATAATCTTTAATGGCTAAAAGTCATGATTTCGACCGGGACCATGCAAGTCCTAACCAGGACCAAAATTGCACCAAATTAAAGAAATCTTCCAGAACATATCCTGAGCTAATGTCATGACCGGGATCAGTGTGATCCCGACCAGGATCAGTGTGGTCATAATCGAGACTAGCTCAGGCTTCAAATATAATAACTATAACGGATATATTTTTGAATATCCCAACCGGGATCAGTGTGGTCACGACCGGGACTAGAGAAAATATAGCCTAAAAGTACAAATTTCATTCAAATGAAGTTTGAATTTATTGGAAATAAAATTATTGTTTCTAACAACTATAATTGAATCGCTCAACTATTAATATAACCTTTGAAGATCATTTAGAGGTTAAGAAACTTATTTATTCATTATATACTTCAAAGCATTCAATTAAGCTAAAAAATCTCTTTAATTCATTCTTGTATTTGATAAACTCTTGTGAGAGTTTAACGAGTGTTAGAATAGAAATTCTTATTCTTCTATTTTCTAGGGTTAAAGAAAAGGGAAGTGAGGTTTTATTTTAAAGGAATTGGTTTAAGTGTTTAACCATTAAAACACTTAGGAATTTGGTTTTAGTGTGAGCCTTCAAAACACTTGTGAATCAATTTTTGAGTGAGCCTTGAAAACTCAAGTTGTAAGGTTTGAGTTGAGCCTAAAACTCAAGTTGTAAAAATCAATCTAGGGAAATAGATTATGGTGATTCAAAATCTTAACTTGGGGATAAGTTAGGTGGAGACGTAGGATTGTTGTTGAAACTAAACTCCTTAAATCATTGTGTTCTTAATTCTTCCTTCTTAACATTCTTTCAATTCTTGTTTATTTATTTTTAAGTTTTGATTTTTATTTGGTAGCCCTATTCACCCCCTCTCTAGGGCATTTTTATTTGGTATCGAGCTTGAATTCTAGGTACTTCATTGCTAGAATACAAGATCATGGGGAGTGAAAACATCTATTCTCTTAGACCATTTTTTGATGAAAGTGACTATCCTCATTGGAAGTTCAAAATGGAGCTTTATCTAGATTGTGATTCTATCAAACTTTAGGACATTGTCTGAAAAGGTTGGGAACCACCCAAAGTTACAATTGATGGTGTGATTACTGAAGTTCCAGGAGATGATTAGAATGCCGTTCAACAAGAAGGAAATCATAAAAATAAAAAGGCTATGATCACTGTAGTCTTCTCCACGTCAAGAGAAGAAGGAGGCAAGCTTCAACATTGCACTTTGACCAAGGAAATTTGGGAAACCTCAGAAAATCATTATGAAGGAAATGTTTAAGTAAAAAGTAAAAAGGTTCAACTCCACATGTATGAGTATAAACTCTTCAAAATGAAGCCTCAAGAATTAATCACCGAAATGACAAACCGCCTCAATGCTCTTGTCACCACCTTCAAGAAACTTGGTAAACATTTCACCAAGGAGGAAGTAAACAACAAGATTCTAAGAATCCTACCTAAGAAGGATTGGGAATCTTGAGTTACTTCCATTGAGGAAGCTCAAGATCTTGCCACTCTTTCAACCGATGTGCTTATTGGAAAGC
>CATIWM010100241.1:0-22525 GCA_949671775.1 Mallotus repandus | reverse complement strand
AAGAGAGAAAAAAACTAAAAAAGAAACAACAGTAAAAATAAAAAATAAATAAATTCTTTCCTCCAAAAAATAATAAAAAATGTAATTTTTTTCAAAAAAAAATGAAAATAATATATCAAATTGGTATGGGGAAAATTTTTTGGTCTCAAGTCTAGGCTTCGTGGCTTCCATGTCCATGCCTTTAGAGACACTAGCTACACAAAGAGATGCATGTAATAAACCTTGTTCTACGTAAATTTGAAAAGAAAAATACAAAAAAATGTCAACTTGAAAGAAAACACAGTAAATGTGAAAAAGACAAAGTAGCTCATAGGATTTTTGAAAATATTTAGGTCAAATATAGTGATTTCTGTAATTTTTTCAAAGATAATCTAGTTTAGTTTCAAAATGAAGAAAATTTGTCCAATAAGGGTTAGGACTGATAGAAAGAGGAATCCAAATTCGACCAAGTATGTGTCCTATATGCCTATATATACACCTCTTTTTTCTTCTCAGTTTATACATGACATACATTTAATACATACTCAACATATAGAAATCAAACTCAAGCATTAGATTGCTTGTAGGAGAATTCCCAAGAGTTTATCTAAACTCTTTGGTATTCGTAGGGTCGAAGAAGTTATCAGATATATATATAAGGTGTAACAGTATTAGCTTTCTTTTTACTTTTAATATCAAATACTATTAGAAATAACAAGAGACTCTATTAATGGCATTAGGAGATTATCGTTCGGTGCTTTTTGCCATTTTATGACAAAAAAGAAAAAATTATCAATTTATGATTATTAATATAAATATTATCATGTTTTTAATTTATTATAAATTTATGTTAGCTTTTAAATTTGACAAAAAAGTTTTAATCTAGTTAAATATTTATAATTTTAACACTATATACATTATGTTTATTTCTAATCCTAAATGTAATGTCACGATTAAAAAATTCATACGTAAAAATATTATCTATTTAGATGCACTTGAATAACCTCTTTTTTCTCATAATGAGAATGTATATAAGCCTATTTTGGTCCGTCTAGTGTGGAATGAACCTATAATCATATAATCAACTCAATTATCATATTATAGATTATAAGTTCATAACCCTTACCCATTCTCATTTTGCGCAAAATAGATCTACTAATTCTTTGATTTCAGTTGGTAAGAAGGATCTTGAGATAAGAAATAGTCTTGAAGCTAAAAAGGGTATCTCGAGCAATTTCAATATCGGGTTTATTGGTATTCTTGATATCGTGGATGCTATCACACATACAATCATACTCAATTTGATAGAATTGTTTGATCTTGGAGAGGATTAATCAAAATATAAAATGAGATAAAAATTGCAAATAATTTATTAAATTAGAACATAAAAATATGTTTATCAAAATCTTAAAAATTAGAATATATATTCATAAAAATCTGGTATACTATAGTTTTTTAAATTAATAGGTCAAAAAATACCACATTCTCTTTTTTTTAGAAAAGCCATCATTTCACAGTATTAACTCCGATAGATAAATATGTATTTAGAAGGTATTTATTGAATAAATATTAAATAACTTGGATAGATAAATATTAGATGCTTTTTTTTTTTTTTCTAAAATAACTAGTCGATTAATACATAAAATTTGTTCAGTATAGCTTTATGGTAGTTAAGTGACAAAAAGTTTAGTTTTTTTAATTTTAAGTAAAATTTTAAATTTAAATTTTATATATAAAGAAAATATACATTAACAGATTTTTATTTCTTTTATAAAATTCATTTGAAGTTAGTATAAAAAAATTTGTTCAACACATTTTTTATTTATGAGAAAAAAATTTGGTTTTATGACTTTTTTTTTTGGAAGTATACATGTGACAGAGACTGGCAGCACCATTAATTATGGGCTTTGCTATGCACTATTTCGATGCCTATAGTAAACAAATACAATTTGAAAGACACAACATTAGAGTGTGAGTAGCTGTATTCTGACAATTTCGCGTGCAATATTATGAAATAAGTTGAAGTGGTAAGTTTTATTTGTTGATGATATAAACTAATGTTTGTATTTAGATTTGTCAGGCTGTCGATATTAGCAAATCAATGAATCCAAACATAAGATCCATCATCATGTAATCTATGGAAATTTTTTTATAAGTGGAATTGCCTAGGACACTACAATGAAAAATAATTTATTAACATGTGTATATTAAGCATTTAAAAAAAAACATGTGCACAATAAAAGTTGATTATTAATGAAGAAGTGTGAATATTTTTTATTTTTAACAAGTTCATGTATTTTAAATGGTTAGTTTGTAAATTGAGGAAAAATAAACGATAAAAAGGCTAAGTTTAAGGGTTGAAGATTTATATGTGTGTGTATGGATTTTCCTCAGATTTTCATTGTCTTGATTTAAGTTTCTTGGTTGTTATTTTTTTTATTAAGGCATATGATTTAAATTTTGATGAATAGGAGGTAGTTTACTATTTAAATTGACAATGACAAAAATCAAACCATACATCGTATAATATCTTTGGAAAAAAATTACAATTTGATTATTCTCTCATTGTCTTTTTTTAGTTGTTATTTGATTGAAGTGGATTTATTTTGTTTTTGGGTTTTCCTTGAGTATGTCCAAGCAGATATTTCCGTTGCTATTAATGTTAGAATGAAAAACCTTGGTCCTGAAGGCAACCTGATAGCAAATTTAATTACAGGATAAGAAGAAAGTTGATCATTAGCTTATTATGGACTCTAATTAAAAATAAATAAAAAAATTAAAAAAAAAAAAGACTTTAAGAAGACAACAAAAAGGAAGAGCTCATTATTAGAAGTTCCTGTTTCATGTACCTTGATAAAATTGTAAATAATTGTAAATAATTGTAAATAAGAACATCAAAATCTTTTTATCAAATTTTAAAAATTAGAATATATGATGTGTACTATAATTTTTTATATTAACAGGTCTAAAAAATATCACATTTTAGTTTTGAAAAAAGTAATCATTTCATGGTTTTAAATTCTATCA
This sequence comes from Mallotus repandus, assembly GCA_949671775.1. Lineage (NCBI taxonomy): Eukaryota > Viridiplantae > Streptophyta > Magnoliopsida > Malpighiales > Euphorbiaceae > Mallotus > Mallotus repandus. The sequence continues at coordinate 19,519 of CATIWM010100241.1, read as the reverse complement.
TTGGGTGTCTATACATCCAATGTAGGTAAAAATCCCAAAAAAGAAATATGTATTTAGAATGTATTTAACAAATTAAACATTAAATGTAGAATTTGTTCAGCCTTTTAAGAATTTTAAATTTAATTATATATATAGCCGAATGCTTTATTTCACCTCTGAACTTTATCTTTTTGGCCTATTTCACCTTTCAATTTTAAAATTTATCTATTGCACATCTAAACTTTTATTTTGTACCTGTTTCACCCCTAATTCCCTATTTACACTTCAGATTAAACACATATTTGCCAGCGTGGATAAATTAAGTGAAACCAAACAAAATAAAGCGTGTGGAGGGGATTTATATTGCTAGTATGGAGAATCTCTGACAAACCTTCATAAATCCAAAAAAATCTATCTGAGAGATTTATAACATCTTTTTTTAGAACATCTTCTCAATTCTAAAAAAAAAGATTCACAACGTCTCTCACATTTAATCTCTCTTCTATATCAACGTCTTTCACCTCCATATCGATCTCTCATTTCTTAATGTATTTGGTCTTCCTCTGCATGTGTTTTTCAAGAAACTGGATTCGATTTCTTCCTCAGTAAGTTCAGGGGTGGTGTCTCGCGTTTTTAGTTGTTAGCAAGGAATGGAGGCCTCACATTTTATGGCTCCTCTTTGTAATTGTGGGGAGATTACTACGACAAAGACATCCTGGGCGAAGATTTTTTGGGTGTAGAAGCTATGGGGTAAGTCAAATTTCTGCTTTTAATGTTGAATTAATTTAGGTTATTTGGGGTTTATAATACTTGTTTGTTGAAGGGTTTTTGTTCCTAAATAATTAGGGAAAAAATGAAGGTCTTTTGTGTCTAAATTTGCAGTCAGTTGGAGCTTGCAATTTCTTCTTGTGGTTCGATCCACCTGTGGCCAAGAATCAAGGAAATTAAAGTGGAAAGGGATAGAGCAATAACATCTGAAAAGATGCAAATGAAGTTCATAATTGTATTATTAGTTATTACAGTGGTAGTGTTTTTAGGAAGTAAGTTTTAAATGATGTAAATTGATGATTTATTAGAACTGATGTAGTGTATGTAGTATTAAGGATATTTAGAAAAAGAAGGTTGTTAAAAAAAGAAGGTTGTTGTAATTTTTTGCCTTTTCTATAGAAGTTTTTTAGTGTAATGTATCTGCATAAATCAATGTACCATGCTAGCTGAATGAATGCAAGTGTTCGGCCTATTTCTTGGTGTGTTTTGTGATATTAGTCCTGTTAATTTAGAGCAAAAATAAGCAAGTTAATGAAAACAACATATAAGTTGTTAGGCAAAAAACATCAAGGTAATATAAATAAGAAGTTATATTAATATGAAGTTTAATTGTCCAAAATAAGCAACATATAAGTTGCTTTCATCAGTAACAACACCACAACATATATTGTCCAAAAGTTGCAGTCATCCTAATTATACACCAAATTAAGCACAGCCAAAAAAAAAAGTTATATGGCAATATATATTATCTAAAAGTTGCAGTCATCCCAATTACACTTTCTAACTACTAGCATTGTTTCCTGGAGCTGCAGACTGAGCACTAGCATGTGAACTTCTATTTTGTTGCCCATGTTGTCTAGTCATTCTTTGTTTATCTCTTTCTGCTTGAAGCTGTCTAACAGTCACAACATTTTTGCCATTCCACCTCAGTTTTGAGTCTTGAATCCTAGGTTTCCAGTTGTGGTTGTTAAACTCTTCAACATTGTCGGTGTGTTGTGTACTCTAGTTATAGGTAGGCCATACTGGATGCAAAAAGGCCAGTCATTATAATATTGAAAAATACACTAAATACCAAGTGAACTATAATATTTTTCACTTAGATTCTCAACTATCGATCCATTATCAAAATAACATACACCATATCCACAAAAGTTTGCTCTCTTTACTTGTGAGCTCTGTGTTTGTGTAGCAAACCTTTTGAAGGCAATGTTGTCTTCAGTAAGTATACTTTGTGATGCATTCCTTCCTCTGCCTCAACTAGCTCTTCCTCTGCCCCTACCAACCATAGGCTACACTGATCCTCTTCCTGGGGCACTTGTAAATTGGACATCCTGCATATTGAAATTCTAACAAGTCCAGCACTATAACTTCAATGTTTCAAAGCCAATTTAAATTACATTTTGAACAAAACACCTCAACCAATTATAAACAACATATCATTGTTTTTACTTGAGTATAACCACCATATGTATTGTTGTTAGTAGGTGTGTTAGCAGTACCTAATAGAGCATTTTGGCTTGTCTGAAATTTAAAAAAATCAAATTTCATAACACTAAATGCATGAAAATCAAATTTTAGAAAACCAAATGCATGAAAACAAGTCATTTCTCCACAAAGATTGAAGTTTATGAACATATAGCATACCTGAGAACTTGATCCAACATAAAAATTGCTTGTAGCGTAGCCAACACTAACTTCATGTATATTGTCAACATGAGGCACACTTGTGTGATTTGTTCTCACCTCCCTTGGCTGGCTACTCTCCCCACTTGTTTGCCCATGATTAATATTTGTATTCTGTAAATTAATAAAACATTTGTTAGCTTTTAATTTATAAAAACTAAGGAAGTCTATATTAAACTAACAAACTTACCTCAGGCTGTGGACGGCCTCTAAATAGGCAACCTGTCTTGTTATGCCCTTAAGAATTGCAGATTGAACAAGTCATTTCAACCCCAGTCCTTGAATACTTCCCAAACTTAGCCTTCTTTTTTGGTTCATCGTTATCCTTATTTCTCTGCTTCTTTGGTCTGCCAGGTTTTTTTGTTATCACTAATGGTTGAATGGTTGGGTAGTCTAACTCAGGCCATATACTCATTCCCAAAACAGGTTGCAAGACATTACCATAGCATTTGATATAAGTCTCCTTAGTGAACCATTTGCTGACATAGGAATCAAGATTCAATTTCTTGTTATACATGGCACATATAGTATGTGCACAAGGAATTCCTTTCAGCTCCCAATACCTACAAGTGCAAGTCTATTTGTGCAAGTCCACAATATGCTTATAATTTCCTTCAATAACTTCAAATCCATGCTCCCCATTGAAAATGATGCTACAATCACATGTTTTTTCCTTGTTAATGTTTAACTTAGCCTGCACCATTAGAGCAATATTTGTCTGCTAAGTTTATACAAAATCCCTCATATCTTTTATCCTTTTCATAACTTTAACTCTAATTTCATTAAGCATTGCGTAGATTGTTTTGAATCTAGCTTATGAGATCCACCTATTAAAAGTTTCAGTCATATTGTTTTCAACTGAATCACATTTTGAACTTATCCCAATGAATTCCTTGCACCATTAATGATGTGGGTAGCATAACAAATCCTCCACAATACCTAAACCCAACTTCAACAATTCCTTTAGATTATCCTTGAATTAAGCTTTAAATATGGAATAAGCACATTCTTAAAACAATTTTTTTTCATCTCCTCACCATTTTTTCCTCCAAGTTAATAATATATGTTGAGCACACATCATGTGCTCACATTCAGGCAACACCTCATTCAAATCACCCATTAAGCCCTTCAAAGTAATAAAACAGAAATAAACAAGTTAACACTATCAAGTAATAGAAACATTAAATAAGCAAGCAATTTAACCACATAAAAACATACCTTCTGCATATCACAAACAACCACTAAGCCATCTCCATCTTGTAGTTCAAAACCTTCTTTCAACCATTAAATGAACCATTTCCATGTCCTATTATTTTCTATCTCAACTACTACCCAGGCAATAGGATACATCTAATTATTTGGGTCTTTTGAGACAGCTGCTAACAATTGGCCTTGGGTTAGACCTTTTAAGAAACAACCATCCAAGCCAATTATTCTTCTATAACCCTGTTTAAATCCTTCTTTCAATGCTTTAAAACAAATATAGAAGCTTTTAAAAACTTGTAGTCTCGGCTTTGACCCTCTATCACACTTGACCAAACATGTTGAACCAGGGTTTGACCTCAATATTTCAGCTACACAGTCATGTAGCTTAGTAAACTTAACTCTTGGATCACCCATGGCAGCAGCTAATACTTTATGTTTGGCTCGTCTACAAACTATTTTCCCCACATAAATACGGAACTCATTCCTCACCAAATCTGCTAGTTCATAGAGCTTAATTCCTGGCTGAGATAATATTCTATCTTTGTAATGTTTAGCAATATAATTACTATTACAATGAAAGGTCTTGTTAAATCTATGACAAGAGTGCTTAGGGTTATATGTATTAATTATAAAATTCTGTGTTTTTCTTTCTATGCTAGCATGCAAAACCCAGAGGGAACCAACTACTTTACACTTTGTCCTAACCTTGTCTGGCTGATTTGGTTTTAAATTCAACTTGATCCCTTTTGCAACTGCATATTTATACATTGCCTCCCTAAATTGATTAACATTAAGGAAAATCATACTTGTTTCCCATAAAGGGATGGTTGTTGTAGGATTAAACTGAGATAATCTTCTTTGTGTCTAAAAATTTCCTTTATCATCTAATACAGTTACATCAGATCCATGGTCATCAGAGTCATAAATAGCTTCCTGGCCTCCAACTCTTCCTTCATTTCTATTTCTGCCAACTTGCTCATATCCTACATCAACCCCTGTTTCACCTAAATGTATTTCTTCCACATGAGCTATAGGATTTGTTTGCCCATTTCTACTTCAAACTCTTGCTTCCTCCCTAACTTGTCTAAGTTCTTCATCAATATAAGTTCCTACCTCAGTACAACTACCCTCATCACCCTCAATGCCTTCATCAGGCTTGGTGCCCTCATTAGCCTTTGATTTGCCTTCAATATCACTGCCACTACCCTCATAATCAAAGTCCAAGTTGTCCTCACTATCACTGCTACCCAAGTTACCTACAACAAAATCTGACTTTGTAGGCTCAGGGTTTATTGTATTAGGCCTTTCCTCATATTCACCCTCATTAGTAGGCTCAGCCTGCACAATTGGTAAATAAATTACATGACTTATATAGAAGTCCACATTATCTCCATCTTTAAACTCCTTTGCTACATCTAAAATAAGCCCATCTGAGTTTAATATTATAAACTCATTAATTCCTTTTGGCTTATAATAAACACTATCAACAGTTGGGTACCCAAAATGTGTTGCATACCAGATGAGCTCTGGTACACTTAACCTATCAACATCCATATTTTTAACCGTTACAACCCCACCAACATATTTTAACCCTCCCTCACTCACAAACGACCCCCCCCCTGATGCCATTTAACCCTAATGTATCTTTCATCCATGCTGTAATAAAATAAAATAAACAAATTGTCAACCAACTAAACAAGTAATAAACATAGTCAAAAGGCAATGTTTTAACTATAAACGATATAAGCACCATGGACCACATGCAATACACTACAACAAAGCCAAACATTATAAACCCTACTGTCGTTCTCAAATAACATAAAAACCAACCAACATACTACATGCATTACTCAACAAATAAGGGTAAAAAACTTACCTTTCTAACCCATATAAAGAAGGTGTCGACCCTTGTTTCAACTGTAAAAGTCGACTCTTTTGTATTTTATTGTTACTGACCTCAGTTTGATTCCAAAAAAAAAAAGCAGCTTTCAGCAAATACAAACAATTTGAGGTACGAAGACACTACAAAAACATATGCTTTGCTTTCAATTTAAAATTATTCATTCTGGCAACAAGATATTCAGCGAAATTCAGAGCTTTTTAGGTGAAGGGATCATAAGCACTGAGTTGATTTTAGAAAATTAGGAATTTAGGGTTAAAAAATTTATGAATTAGGGATTAGAGATTTTCCAAAAGAAAATTTACAATTTAACCTTCCTTTTTATTACCATAGTAAAATAAAGTTTACTTTTTATTTTAAATGGCTGTCATGTCATCATAATTTGACATGTCATCGGGTCTTTATTAATACGCGCTCTAACTTATGGAATTAGGGGTGAAACATGCACAAAATAAAAGTTTAGATGTGCAATGGACAAATTTTAAAGTTGAGGGGTGAAATAAGGCAAAAGGATAAAGTTCATGAGTGAAATAGAGCATTCGACCATATATATATATATATATATATATATATTATGCGTTAAGAAAAATTTGTATTTTTTTAATGAAATTCATTCAATGCAATTTGAGTGGATCGAGATTTTTATCACTATTGAATATAAAAATAAGAATTCTCAAAATAATAATAATAATAAATACTTAAAAAAAATTTGTTCAATATATTTACTATTTCAGAGAAAAAAATTCTGCTTTTATGACTTGATTTGAAAAAATTAAAAGGTATACATGTGCTAGAGATCCGCGGCGCCATTTGGGGCCTTTGCTGTGCACGATTTCGATGCCTATAATAAATACTTACATTTCAAAGATACTGCATTATAACTGAGGAAGGTGAATTAGATTTGGTACCTTCTAGCAAAAGATCAGAAACCAAAACAAGTTCATGGAGTTTTCTCTCATTTCTGAAGAAATAATCAAACCATCTTCGTCACAACCCATTCATCATTCAGAACCCTTCAAACTTTCCATTCTAGATCAGCTTACTCCCACAACTTATGTTCCAGCCATATTTTTCTACGCAGATCATCATAAAAATTTCAAGCAATCTCAAGTCTTAACACAGCTCAAGAGTTCACTTTCAGAAACACTATCCATTTTTCATCCTTTCTCTGGCAGGACCAAAGACAACCTCTTTGTACACAACTATGAAGAGGGTGTTCCATTTATCGAATCTCGAGTGAGATGTCGTTTGCTTGATTTTCTTCAGCATCCCAAGATTGAGTCGCTCAATCAATTTCTCCCATGTCAACCATTTTCTTGCATCTCAGACCCGGAAGCAAAACCTGTAGTAGCTGTTCAAGTAACCTTTTTTCATTGCGGTGGATTTGCTATTGGTGTGTGCATATCACATAAGTTTTGTGATGGAGCAACCGCAGAAACTTTCTTTAATTGCTGGGCAGATATCCATCGCGGGTCTTCTACCAAGAAAATCATTCCTGATTTTTCTATGGCATCGTTGCGATTTCCTCCAGTTGAATCATCTGAAAGTTATCTGTCGATAACTAAACAGATTTGGTTCAATGACGAGTGCAAATACATTACCAAGAGGTTTGTTTTTGACGCAAATGCTATTGACACTCTAAAGGCCAAAGCAAAAGGAGAAGGTGTAGACAACCCAAGTCGCATTAAAACACTCTCTTCTTTTATCTGGAAATCTTGCACTGCAGCTTCAAGAACTATATCACCTTCCTTGAGGACATCTTTGGCCATCAATGCAGTGAACATTCGACAGAAGACTGAACCTGGGCTGCCTGAATATTCTACCGGCAACCTTTTCTGGTGGGCAATTGCAGCCTGCAACTCAGCCGATTCAGAAATGAGGTTACAAGATTTGGTGGCCTCAGTTAACGAATCTGTAGCGAAAATAGACAGTGGTTATGTAAAGATGCTACAAAGTGAGGAGGGACGACTAGAGATTTTGAGCAAACATTTGGAGTTTTTCCTAGAAAAGCCTGACGTGTTCGCATTTACTAGTTGGCTTAGCTTCAGCTACAATGAAGTAGACTTCGGATGGGGAAAGCCTGTGTGGGTTGGGTTGTTTGGAGAAGTTGGTCCAGCCTTCAGGAACCTCACTATCTTTAACCGTAGCATGTCCAACAACGGCATTGAAGCATGGATTACCTTGGATAAGAACTTAATGGATAAACTGGAACGTGATCCTGAATTCCTCACATTTGCTATCCCAAATCCCAGTATTTTAATGCCATCACTTGCCATCAATTAAGTCTTATATATCGAAAATTCTTGCAAACACTCAGCCTATTGCATCCAATGGTTTGATGTGCAATATAAAGATATGTGTCTTCTTTCCATTGACCAAGTGTAATGCACTCCAGTTTGGTGCAATAGACTAAGTGTTGGTAAGAATCTCTCTTTATATATATATATAATAAACTAAGATATTGTTATTACAGCCCTCCCTTTATAGTCTAGTTGCTCAAGTGATGACATAAGTTTGATCCCTTCTCCCTTTCACCTTTTAATTATTAAAAAAAAAGATATTGTTGTTCTAGTAGCTAATTAGTGACTAATAAAGAAACCATAGTCACTGATATAGAACGCATATATATATATATGTGTGTATCTAGCCTTTTTAAAATAAAGTTTAGATATGATTTGTTCATTTCTTTCCATTCAATACTTTTTTTTTTTTGATAAATAGATATTATTTTATTGATCTTTTATTTAAATCAAAAAAGAAACCACTTGTATTAAAATACAGATGATGAAAAAATAAAGAAGATACAGGATAGAGAAACAATAAAGAAAAAAAGCCTAAACAAGATAAAACAAATCCAACCAAAACTAAAAACAACACAGAAAAAAATAAAAAACTAAAGACTAATCACGATTAGACCAACTGTAGATGCCAATCGATTCGAGACGTACTTAGTAGATCAGTTAGTTAACTGATTTACTAAATATTTCACTTTAATATTGTAGATATATAAATTTTCAAAAATTATTTTTAGACCAATAAAGTATTTACAGTCTAATAAATAATTTAATTAGACTAATCAAATATTTTTAATTTAAAAAATCTATAAAAATTTTAGACCAATAAAATATTTTTATTTATTATCTCAATTAAATTATTTTAACGGCCAATCAAATTATTTCAAAAATGTTATTAAGATATTAATAAATAAATGATAATTATAATAGTCATTTATTTAGATATTGATACAAATGAGCTAATCAAACTGCATCAAATGTGGTTAAAGTCAATCCTACTACTAGAGTTATGAAATTTCATAACACTTGCACTACCTCTATAAATGCCTATAAATAGAGGTGCTCCCAAACTCCCAAGTCATAAAGAAATCAAGCCTTTTGAATTTCTATCATATTTAAGTCTCAAGGTGAAGAAAAATAAACTTTGAAGCTTTGTTAAATTCAAGACTCAAAGACCTCCAAGATCATCAAAGGTGTTCTTGACCAAGTCCATACTGATTCAAGATCAAGCTACAAAAGGCCCTTGATTCAAGTTATTTCAAGAACAATCTACAAAGCATTGTGAGATTCGAATAAGAGGACTCAAATTCTTTGTAATAAGAATTTCATAGAGATTGTACTCCGCTTTTCAAGATCAACAAAGTTCTTAATTTGTTCTTTAATTTTCTTGTTTGATTTTTCATACTTGAATTTTGTGTGTACAAATTTTTGGCATGGCCAGTGGGACCACTCTACCTCTCATCTACTTTTTTGTGAATCAACTATTTGAAGAATATGATACCAAAGAAAAGAAAAATGATGACTTCCAAAAAGTACGACCTTTGTGGTCAAGCTAGCCAACCTCACTCTCCAATTGCATCACATGTTGGTTCTCCTTGTGATAGTAGTTCTGATGTTGTGATGAAAACCAAATCAACTAAAGATCTATATGAACATACAGTTTCTCTTCCTAAAAAATCCATTGTCTCTCCAAGGACACAAGGAACAAAAATATCTTTTTTAGAGATCAATGACCTTTTCTCATTATTCAAATATGATGATGAACGGGAAAACTCAAGTGCAAGCTCTATGCCAACTTTGCCTCACCATGGTTTAACTTTGAGTTTTGCTTTCGGCACTATGTCTATTATGATAATCAATACAACATCGATGGAAGAGTAAATTACAAACTTGACCAAGATGGTGGAAGAACTCAAAAACAACCCCAAAGAAAAAAATGCCCAAATTACATCTTTAACCACTAAGTTAGAAAAAATAACTAGAACACAACGAAAGTTGAGGGCAACACTCAATTGGCAATCAACAATTCAATTTCAGCTGTTAAGCTCAAAGGAGTTGTTAAAGACCAAGTGGAAACTCCAACTCAATTCTCTTATATATATGCAAAGCCATACACATAAAAAAAAATTGATATGCTAAAAGTGTCTCTCAATTACTAACCACTAAAGTTTCAATAATTTAATGGCAAGGGCAATCCAAGGCAACATATTGCTCACTTTGTTGAAATGTGCAATAATGTTGGCACGTATATTGATTTTCTTACTAAGCAATTTGTCCAATCATTGAAAGGCAACGCCTTTGATTGGTACACATATTTAAAAGTTGGTTCAATAGATAGTTGGGAGCAATTGGAATGAGAATTTCTTAATCGATTCTATAGCACTCGTTGCTTAGTCGGCATGATTGAGCTTACTACTACTCGCCTAGGGAAAGATAAGCCTATCATTGATTACATTCAAAGGTGGAGAAGCCTTAGATCAAACTGCAAAGATTAATTTTCTAAAACACCTACAATTAAAATGCGCATCAAAGGGATAAAGTAGGGTTTATCCTATATTCTTCAAGGAGTAAATCCAAGTACTTTTGAAGAGTTATCTACATGCACTCATGATATGGAACTTAGTATCTTTAATGCTAAATATTAAAGCATTCCTGTGCAAGAGCCAAATAAAAATAAAGATAAGCAAGAAGCATACAAGACTAATAAGTCAAATGCAAAGCCTGAAAGTAAGCAATCTTTGACAGTCAGCTCAGTACCAATTAAAATGAATTTTAAGGCTAGAAAGTCTAATGTTGCTACTCAATCGTAATAAAAGAAGAAGATTTCCTTAAAGGATAGACAAGAGAGGAAATATCCTTTCTCTGACTCCGACATTTCAAGAATGTTTGATGAATTACATAAAACAAATCTCATTGAGCTCCTAGAGATGAAGCTTCCTAATGAATTTAATAAAATTAATGATCCAAATTATTGTAAGTATCATCACTTGATTAGCCACCCGTTGGAAAAATATTTTGCCTTAAAGGATAAAATAATAGAGTTCAAAGAAAAGGAGAAATTGCCTTTGATGAAGAAAAAGTGAGTGCAAACATGACCATCATTGTCGATTCTAGTCCTCATATGACATCTACAAATTTAACAATTAATTTTGGAGCATTTGATCCAATAATAATTGAAATTCTTTCTTCTAGTTAAAAGACAATAGAGCATTATAGTGTTCTGCAATCACATATGCAATCCATTCCTGGGGGCATCATTTTAAGTGATGAACTCGATGATAAACAATGGATCTTTGTTACTCATTGAAGAAGCTAACTCCAAAAAGAGTTAGAATGGTAAAAGTAATTTTAAAAGCACTAAAAGTGGTAAAGAAAAAGAATTTTAACTTCATAAAAGCAAGAAAAGTTTCACCTTCTCTCGAGGCTAAAGATATTTTCTAAAAACCTAGAGTGCCTATCACTTTAGCTTACTACCTGCCAAAGGATTTTGGAAAATCTATAAATGTACTTACTTGTCATTTTGGAGGGGAAAGTGAGATAAAAATTCAAGAAAATGACACATGCCCTCGTATGATGCTTATTGTGCATGTGAAGAAAAAAATATTTTTACTAAGGATAATTTGTTGGTCGGCCTAAGATTTCACAATCGACCTTTGTTCATCACATGGTTTATTCATGAACCAAAGACAAAGAATTCTTATAGATAATGGATCAGCTATTAATATAATTCCACTAAGAACAATAAAACATCTTAACATCTTATGGATGACTTGATGTAATGTCAATTGATGATTCAAGGATTTAATCAAGGCGGTCAAAGAGCCCTTGGTAAAGTTCGCATTGATCTATACATTCATGGTATAGAATCGAGTGCTCTAATTCAAGTCATTAATGTGAGGACAACTTATAATATATTGTTAGAGCATCGTGGTGTGAGCGACCAACCTTCTCTCTCTCTTGGAAGGCTTCTGTGTTTTTCGATCCCGAGGGATATGGTAACTTTACTGGATGGGACATATGTTCCATTTACGGGACAGGGAAAAATGATTGGGACAAAACTCTTTATGTTTGGAGCACCACCAAGTTTTTAGAAAACCAAAAAAAGATGAAAGGGATGACATCGGGTCACTCAATGAGTACCGTCCCCAGTAGAGATTCTGAGCCCAGCAGATCTCATATACTTTTTGGCTATTTCTCATTATGATACTCAATATATGGCTACCACAGTACCCTAGTTTTGGTATGACAGTTGATATATTACACATTCACACAAGCATGGGATAATAACGGAAAATAAGAGAAATTCAGCATGGTTATTTACAAGACTTTCCTAGTAAATACATTTAAGAGAGAAAAAAAGGTATGGAAATGTAAATCTAGTCCTAATCTAGAAAACACCTGCAAGACAAAGGTTAACACAACTATGTGCAATTCCATCTATTCATCCACTCGGATAGTAAATAAGCACAAAAAAAAAGATCGATGCATCATGAATGATTAAACAGATACATGCAGTTCATGCTCTTGCAGGAATTATTATAAAGCATTTCTAAATGATAAAATAAATAATAAATAATGATGATTGCATCATTGGACTGCAATATCGAAGCTTTAGCTTATAAAAGTAAGCTTCCATGTTTATTGAATGCATATTAATGCAAAATGATAGTTTATTATGAGCAAAATAGAGATAGTTTATTATGAGCAAAATAGAGCAGAAATTATTCAATCAACATGAGAATTGCCAATCTCATCACACATATCACAAAAATTTCTCAACTGCTGGCAATGACAAAATAAAATGCAAAACAATAAAATAAATGTGCAAAAATGATTATTTGGTCCTCAGATTCGACTAAGCTCATTTTATATTTCTAAAGCTTTAGCTTCATTGGATTTTCAAGCTATCCTCGTCGAGAGGTTGAAAATGACATGTGTAATGCAAATTCATATACCTTTGAAGTGTGCTTTAACAAAGATGAGAGTGGGTTTGGTTCAAAAGCAGTCTAAAAAATTCTATGAAAATGTAGTGGGTGAGCCGAAAGTGTGTAAATTGGGACTCCTAAGTCTTTAATTCGACAGTGTTTCAGTGTATGTAGGCCCCCCCTCAAAATGGGAGGTAGAAACCCCTATTTATAGGGAAATGTGTCAAAAAATACATGATCACGTGTCCCAAGGCACGTGTGTGTGCGCTTTCGCATGTGTACACGCGTACTGGAGCACGTGATCATGCCTTTAGTACACGCATCATGCAGCCTTCCTGGGCTCCAAATTCACTATTATGGGGGTATTTTTCAAGGTTTTGGGACCTTTCATATGCATTTTTGACATCCATTTTTTCAAAATTGGCTTCCAATTTTGTGAAGTGGAACTCCGATCTCATGAGACGAACATCAGTCTGATGAATTGCTCGAAATAAGCAACTTACCACTCCAATAATTCGTAATTCATAAAATCAGGGGGCGACTTAACGATTCAGAAGTCAATTTTACTCTTTGAAGGCTCAGTTCAATTTTTTTTAGACTCATAACACACTTCAGAGGCGGTACAAACAATCAGACACTTGTCAAATTAGGAGATACTTTCTCATCATTAGACCTTTTTATGGACAGTCAAAACTTGATGTATGACAGTTGCCCCCTGCTTAGCATGTGTTGCATAGCCTCCTTACGTTGATGTCAATACATGCTAAGCAAACGTCTGGTGGAGTGTCGTATTTACTCCAGACGTTTGTCTGACAGTTGTTATTCATGGTATTTTATTTAGAATGTGGTTGTTACCATTATTGTTGTCACTCTTGGATGTTGCTCTTGGCTGAAGAGACTGTTTGTTTCGATGTGTCATTATAACCTCCTCAAGTGCCAGGCAAGGTGGTGCCACTATATCCTTCTTGGTCGTTAGGCAAGTAAAGATGCTACTATAACCTACTAAGGTGTCAAGCAAATGAAAATGCTTCTATAACCTTCTAAGGTGTCAAACAGATGAAAATTCTACTATAACTTACTAAGGTGTCAAAAAAGTGAAATTGCTACTATAACCTTGTAAGCACCCAATTTCGGGATAACTAGAATATGGATGCGAAAGAGGACTCCGATGATGAAAACTCGTCGTAAATAGGTCTCTAGTATTTGAATTTCGGATTCCAAGGCTTGATTGCATTTTTTGGGACTAAATTGAAAATTTTTTGTTTTTCTTCAGGGGTCTTTCTGTAATTAAATGTTAAAGAAAAGATAGATTTTCGACCGGAATAGTGGATTTCCGATCGAAAATCTAGAATTCCGATCGGAATTCCATATTTCTGATCGGAAATCCAGAATTTCGATTGAAAATTTAATAGACTTAAGCCCACTAATTTATTTCTTTTAAAATTTAATAGACTTAGGCCCACTCTTAGAATTAAAAACAATAGATTTAGGTTCACTAATTAAAATGTAGGCCCGTTTTTAGTTTCATTTTCATTTTCATTTGTAAATAAAATATGTAGATTTAGTTAACTTAAATTAAAATTAAATATAGTTTAGATTTAGGGACATTATACTTTGAATGCATTTGTTATGTGCTTTTTCATTGATTGGTTGCCTTAGGGTTAGATGGATGTTAAGATTATGGTTTAATGAAATTGCATGTAATTAGGGAATAAGATAGTAATTAATAAAATAAATCTAAATGAACACAAGACTAAAAGAAGTTGGTATTCCGTATCCGGAACTCCTGGTTGTGGTGCTAGCTTGCATTAGAGAATCGAGTTACCACCACTTTCTATTTGTCCCAGTTATTACCCTGGGTGGTGACTCCTCATCTCCACGCATGTCTTTGTGACATTGGTTAGTGTGTTCCCTAGAGCCCTGAGCTCAAACAGTCTCGCGGTTGCAATAAACTTGGGCGCATGCTAAACCCCGCCGTCTACAATTACTGTAGATGGAAGATCTTTAAAAAAAATACTAACCTCTAGTAAAGTTGACCACATATCCTCTGAAAAATGTTCACGAAATGCTATTGGAATCAACCTTTGCATAAACACATGGCAATCATGGTTTTCATGTCATATAGCTTGAGCTTATTCATATCAACGCATCTTGCTATGTTGGACACATACCCATTACGAAATCAAAGTTCTTTCAACCATTCACATAATTTTTTTTCCTCAACTTATCCAAAGTATAGAAAGCTTGGGGATATTTACCTATCCTCTCATTTTTGTGTAATTATACTCATCGACAAAACTCCTTTAAGTTTTCTCTAGATTTGGTATTGTCCTTTGTTTTTCCTTCAACATTCATGATAGTGTTGAATACATTATCAAAGATATTTTTTTCAATGTGCATGACATCCAAATTATATCGAATAAGGTTTGTGCTCCAATAAGGCAAATCACAAAATATGCTTCTTTTCTTCCATCCACATCTATAATTCTTAAAAATATGAGCATTATTTGACTCAGCTTCAATTTTTGTCACTTTCTTCAGCCCTAAATGCTCGATTTGCTCTAGTATCTCTGACCCTAGTCGAATAGGTTGTGCAACTTTAGCCACTATCTTACCCTTTAAGAAAGACTTTCTATTCTTTCAAAATTGATGATCTAGAGGTAAGAATTTATGATGATTATTAAACCATGATGTCTTGCCACCTTTAGTCAATGTGAATGCATCAGAATATTCCATGTAATAGGGACAAGATAGCTTCCCAGCAGTACTCCATCTTGACAACATTGAATAACCAGGGAAATCGCTTATCATCCATATCAGAGCAGCCCTCATCTGAAAATTATGCTTCGTAGATATGTCATAGGTATCCACACCTACCTCCCATAATGTTTTCAACTCAGCTATTAGAGGTTGTAGGAATATATCCAATTTCCCCTTTAGATTTTTTAGCCCTGGCATAATTATAAATAAGAACATATATTCATCTTTCATGCACATCCATAGGGGCAAATTATTTTGTGCTACTATAATGGGCCATGAAGAGTATTACTGCCCAGATTGACCAAACGGATTAAATCCATCAGTGCAAAGACCAAGTCTCACATTTCGACTTTCATCTGCAAAATTAGGATGAGTTTGATTGAAATGTTTCCACGCTTCAGAGTCCGAAAAATGATGCATAACACTATCTTCACGCACATGCTCAGCATGCCACCTCATATCTTTAGTTGTGGCAGTAGACGCATACAATCTCTGCAATCGAGGAGTCAATGGAAAGTAGTACATTTTTTTATAAGGAACATTTCTGTTATCCTTATGAGATCCATGTCTTAGTCTCTTGAATAGAGGATGGTCACAAATCTTGCAACTTGTAAGTTTGGTATCTTCACCATAATATATCATGCATCCATTAGTACAACCGTGAATCTTTTGAACTGGCAAGCCCAAACCTTGAATTAACTTTTTTGTATTATAGAAGCTATCAACCATCACATTATCTGAAGGCAACAACTCAAACATCAATTAACAAATTTCATCGTAGGCACATTCTGATAAATGGTTTTTAGATTTAATGTTCAACAATCTAGTAAGAGTAGATAATTGCGAATGATTTATATTTCCAGGCCAAATCTCCTGATTAGTTGATTTCAACATTTTAAACAATTTTGTATCCTATGGGTTTGGTTCCTCTTCCATATCAAGAGGATTAAATGCATGGCCACCAACATCCATATTAGGATAAATAGAAGGGCAACTAGCATCCATATTAGGATTAAAGGAAGGGCCACCAACATACATTAGGATTAAAGGAAGGGCCACCAGCATCCATTACCATTGTATGGTAAGCAGTATATGGTTGAGCATTTACAAATCCCAAATCTACATCTTCATTAAAATTGACATCATTAGTGACATCATCCTTCATAATAGGTTCACCATGTTTATATCAATTATAATAGCCCCAGATGAATCCATACTTTGCTACATGATATCTTACAGTATCCACATTTTGAAAAGTACGATTTTGACATTTACGATGATCACATGGACACCTAATCCTATTTCTATCCATTAACTCTGGATGACTAAGTGCAATAGTAATAAATTCATCAATTCTAGCTTCAAACTCTGTAGTCAAACATCCATTTATCATCTGATTATTAATCCATATACGATTTGGACGCATTTTATCGTACTTTTATAAATACGCCGTCAATAAGATTATATTTATGAATCTAGTCAAATATTATAAACAAATTATTTATAAATTTCAATTTTGACAGCACAAAATGAAGGGAAAAAAACAATATTTTCAATATATCCCCTAAACACCCTACTACGAAATTCCCTGTAATAAAATGCACTTCTAATGCCACATTAACCACTTCCACAACATCTTCATATCAAACAATAGTCAATAAATAATCTAATAAGGAAAATAAAGAAATATATAAATAAATAATAAATCAAAAGATAGCACAAAAAAATTTATTGAGGGAAAAAGAAAGTACATGGAATGGTCTGGATGCTAGGAATATCGACATGTTTTCTTTTCTTAGAACTGAAGCTATTTGTGTATTTTTTTGTCCTTATATAATGAGTGAAAATTATTTAAATAAAATTATGAGATAAATAAGAGTTGTTATTTAATATATAATTAACTAAGGTGGGTTTTTTTAGAGTTTAAAAGAATATCATTAATGCCACCAAAAATAACTTAATAAGAAACTCATATTAGCATGGACTAACCATGTACTTGTTTGGCGGGTGTCATGTCTTCATATAGCAACGTGCATTGACTACAATATTTTTGTGATCTCTGCAAAAAAAATTTAAGGAATTTCAACCAAAAAAATTTTTAAAAAATTAAAAAAAAATTTGTACTCTATTTGTTTTTCTCATAATGGGTATTACTTCTCAATTTTAAGGACATGGATTCATCACGGCCATTTATGCTATTAAGCACTTTCCTTTGGCAATATATTTTTTTAACACTAATATTCAAACCGGTGAAGTAATTCCAATAGTATTAATATAACTATATTTTAATTATCTACAAATGAAATGTAATTCCTCTCATATTTGCATGAATTGATAAGTATGAATTGTATCAATGTTAATTATTTATGAATGGATCATGTACTTTTAAATTTAAAAATTGAGATTTTACATATGATAATTAGTTACAAT
The DNA here is from genome assembly GCA_949671775.1 of Mallotus repandus. Lineage (NCBI taxonomy): Eukaryota > Viridiplantae > Streptophyta > Magnoliopsida > Malpighiales > Euphorbiaceae > Mallotus > Mallotus repandus. The sequence continues at coordinate 1,574 of CATIWM010100241.1, read as the reverse complement.
ATAAATTAATTGTAATTATTAATTTTGAATTTAATAATTAAAATTGCACAAATACTATGAATTGTATTGTTCAGATTAAGCACAAGACGAAATAATTATTTACCATATAATTATGTAAGAAAGCATCAGAGCATGGATGGAATCCAAATATTTGTGAGATCCACGACACATTTTTTATCAATTCCCATTGTAGTACTATCTTTTTCCCTCAATTACAAAAAAAAAATTCCTAGAAGGCTTTTACTGGAAAAAATGGATGTATAATTTGCATTATTTCAGTATTAAACTCAAACACAGTTGAAGGTCTGAAGCACAAAATGGAAACTAAACCAACAAAAATTCACATCACATAAAATACATACCTTAAGAAAGAGCAACAAACGATTTTCTATCCCTGGAACAGTCAGAGCAAGTGTGAATAATTGGAGACCAATTGGGGCAGCTGGTAACAGATGTAAGAAGAGAGAAACAGAGAGAGGGAACTACAATTTTACAAAAAGCAAAATCATGTAAGTTAATTTTTGCAAAACAAACAACAAAATGCAAAAAACAAAATGATGGAAGAATGACTAACCTGCAAATTCAACACATAGTAAGAAGACAAGGGCAAGCTGAAGTAAATGACTGAGAAGGACGAGCAAGAGCATGTTGACGGCAACATGGACAGTGATGATGCTGACGACGAAAGGGGACAATGGTTGTGTGAGTAGACAGCGTCGTCGCAAGCTTTTAAAGGGCTAAAGAAGACTGAGGAGTGAGCTGCAATGGCAGGGTCAGGGTAAGGAAGGTTAGCGAGGTGCCAGGGTGAGGAAGGACTGATTGCTGGCTAGACGGCAGATGACTAGCAGGGGTGGGGGTGAGGGCTGAGCGACAGCTATAATTGTTTGAAGAGAGGAATTACGTTTTACTTCAATTGAAATTAAGAGAGATAGGTTAAAGGGACACAAAACACAAGATATGTTAGTGAATTAGCTAACCCAAAACTACATAGTTTTGCTAAAAACTACATACTTTTGTAGTTATAATATAATGATAAAAATTTATAATATTAAAATTATATTTTTATTATGACAAAATAATTTAAATTAAATTATTTTTATAATTTAATACTTTATTTATTTAATAGTAATTTTATTCATTAATTAATATATATAATGTTAAATTTATACTATACAATAATATTAAATGATTTCAATAATACTATAAAAAGTTATTATATTCTTAAATAATATAGATTTTATTTTATTATAATAAATACTTTTATATTTATTTTTTATTTTTTGTTATTATTTTCATATATATTATATTATAAAATTATTATTTTAAAAATACTTTATTTATGTAAAATAATATAAACAACTAATTGTTATAATGCATAAAAGAAAAGTTAACAAACAAATTTCAATAATAAATTTAGTATAAGATATTTTTAAATTGACTTTTGAAAGTTTCATTAATTTGTAAGAAGGTAAGTATAAAAATTTGAGAAAAATAATATTAATATGTAAACTAGATATTTTTATAAATAAAATTAATTAAATGAATAATTTATCATACAATTATTGAATAAAAAA